>VXBH01006862.1:143309-184362 GCA_013400035.1 Rynchops niger | reverse complement strand
TCCCCCTCCTTTTTGCGTTTTCAGCTCCGTGCTCTATGTTACGAATCGGTGTGGCCTCCCAGCCCGGTTTGTCGTTGCTCTGGATGCCGCCGTCTTCCCAGAGCAGACGGACGGTTACCTGGGGGGCAGGACCGCGGCGGGACCAGCGCGGTTGTGTCCCTGTCGAGATGGAAGCGCCTTCTGCACTCCCGATGTTCCCTAGAGCATCCCTTCGGAGAAGTCTCCGTTTACCCCTCTCGTGTCTTCCCCATACACGAGGGGTCTCATCGAGAAAGTGTTTCTATCCCGAACTACTTACTGTTTTTTTGTTTCCAAGTGATAGCTCCAGCTGAGGACCTGGTTTTCTTGCTTGTCTCTTAAAAAAACCAAAAAACTGTTGCTGACCACAATTTTCCCCCTTCAGAAGTGAGGCAATAATCAGTCCTAATGGACTCCCTGCTTTCTTATCTGGCCAAGCTTGGCGCGATAGGTTGGTGGCCAATTTTAAACGCTTAAAACTGCTGTGAGGGCTCGTTGGAATTGAATCAGGTCGTTGTGCATGGTTTAAAAAAAAGCACGTTCTTGAATTCCCCTCTGTGATTAGTGTTTTGACCAGAGTTATTGAACTTTAAATTATTCCTGCAGTTTAAGCAATTCATATTTTAAGAGTTAGGCCTCTTAGGAGGTGTTGAGTATGTACAAATTGCTAATCAAGAATATCTGTCTAAGTTTCCATCCATTTAAAAACATTTTAATATACTGTGTGGCAAACAAGAGGCTGCATGAAATTCTCACTCTTAAAACTGACAAAAGCAAACCCAAATTGTACATCATATTTGAAGTTGCAAACTGGTTCAACTCTGAAAGTACTTGATGGTATTTCTTTCCTGCATTTTAATAGATGATTGGTAACTTTTTAGATACATTTATTATTAGGGATGGAAAAGAGAGAAAAAAAAAGAGTTGTTCCCTTGCTGGTTTTGCCTTTCTGGGGCCAGGTGAACTTAGTATAAAACCACATTAGAAAGTACACAAGTCATCCAGCAGAGCAAATGATTAACTATTGTGCAGTCTTCTATGGAAACCTTTCTTTATGGTGTGTCAGATCATGTTTTACCTTTAAAAGCAGATAAAGGAAAAAGCTGGTGTTAAGTTACAGTTGAAGACTTTTTGAGGTGGGATTTTTTTTGTTTGTTTTGGGGTTTTTTGTGGGGAGTGGTGAGGAAATGTCAAGATTACAACTTGGTTCAGTCAGTTAATTTACCAGCTCAGCTGGTGACTCACTTGACTGAAGCAAGTCACACCACTTCTCTCTTCCCTTGTCATATGAGGGTAATAGTACAGAGTTATCTTACAAGGTATTTTAAAGACTAGGCTTGTATTTGTAATTATTATGTGACAGAACACTAACATTGGTTCATGACCTATATATAAGTGCATAGCTTTCTTGTTTTGGGATCAGTTAACTTGTGACTAAGCTTTACAGCGGTCTTCTGTTAGAAAAGCTCTCTGTTTTGTACTATAAAATGCAGTCCCTTAGCAGAATTCAGGAAGGTGGTAACTTTAATCAGAACTGGGTTTAGTTAGCTTTGTGTATTCCCAGCTGTGTCAGACAGAAAAAAAGCATTTCTTTAGCTGCTATGAACAGAGAACAGCTCTTTGATAATTCAATGTTTCATAGAAGAAAAAACACTAACAAACACCTTTAATACATAGAAACGTGCTTTAGTATCTCAGCTGACACATACTGTAAAAACGTGCCTTGCTTCTGTTGATCTTAACAATTCAGTTTAATGTTTCAGTTTAGTAGCAAGTGGGGGGCTTTTCTAATAATTTTGTAGTATACCAGAGCTTATTTGAATTAGTAGCTTTTTTTAATGGATCCCTTATGTTGACACATTCTGTAAGATATTACTAGTCTTATTCTTACCTTTTGTGTAGGTTTTTTACAATTGTTATAAGGCATCCAGAAGTTTTATTTGGGATACAAATTTGACAGCAACAGATGCGATTTTGTAGCAATGAACTGAAGAATCTGTCTGAACCCTCTAATAAGTGTGGTTTTAGTGTTAGATTTTTTCAGCGCTGCAGGCTTTATGTTAGGGTATGATTTTTTTTGTTTCCTTTTTTAATTTGGCGGTTGGGGTTTTTATGTTGTGGGTTTTTTTTTTTTGTTTGTTTGTTCTTTCTGCAAAATACTTAGAGGCCTTAGAAATGTGAGGTTTAACACTTGGCACTACGTAAACAGGGAGAAGAACAGCTGATGCCTCTTTAGAGCCTTCCAGACCTGTCCTCTAATGGAGAGAACATTTTGCCTTTGCTGGAGGGTGGAAGTAGCTATCTGGATACGGTAGGCTTTATTTGCATGTTACCCACTGTTTAACGCACTGTTCCTCAGACTTTTGCTAATGCCACCCTTGGGTTTACCTTGAATTTACCTGCGTTCCCTTGATCTCCCTGGGTCAAAATAGCTTTTACTTCAGCCAAGAAATAGCTAACTGCTTTTAGTCATGAAAGGTTATGTTAACAGTTTTGAGGTATTCTTGCGTAAGAAAACCTTTTCAATTTTGAAGTTGGCTTTGAATATAATCTTATTATTCAGGTTCAAAACATATTTGAAAGGGAGCTATATGCAGCAGAGTA
Organism: Rynchops niger; assembly: GCA_013400035.1. Taxonomy (NCBI): domain Eukaryota; kingdom Metazoa; phylum Chordata; class Aves; order Charadriiformes; family Laridae; genus Rynchops; species Rynchops niger. The sequence goes on along the minus strand of VXBH01006862.1, from coordinate 181,740 downwards.
TCTGAAGTCGCGAAATACTGGTGTAGCTGAGTAAAGAAACTGTGGGAAAGGTGAGATGAAAGGCAATTTTTTTGAGTGTGATAAGCAATCAAGAAAGATTATATATACCATTTGTACCTTTTTAAAAAGCTGAAAATACTGCATAGGATATTGTGACAGGCGACCTGGCAGTGGAGTAGCAATGGGTGAGAACAGCAAAAGGTAGCAACAGTAAGCATTGGAGTTTCAGACCAAAGCCACCGAGAACTCGTGGTGTGGTCTCTTCAGCTGGTGTAAACAGAGTCCTTAGAGGCTTCCCCTCTCTAAAGAACAAGAGCTTCATCTACTAAAGGGATGAACTCTACTGTCCCTGGGCAAAAAACAGTGGTGCAAAATCTGAAAGGGAGATTAGTTTGCTGCCTCATCAAGTATGTGATGCTGTAAGAGGATTGGATTTGCATATTCAAGGCACAGTGATTTCTCCTGTTATTGATTATTTAGGATTTTCAACTTAAAGCTTGTTGTGTGCTCTAATTGCCCCTACAACAGTGTTTAGCTAAAACTCTCCAGGTAATTTCACATGGGTTGCAAGGGAAGTATTGGCCCTTTCTAATGGGTCAAAACAATGAAATACAGTTTTTTGAGTGAAGGCTGAAGGTCTATTTACACTTTCAGTGGAATTCCTAGAAATTTAATCTGGTTCTTTACTACCCAGTATTCATGGATCTAAAACTTTAAGTTTTCTGCTGAAAAATATATTTTCATCCTCACTTATTACAGAAAGGTTTGTTGGCTGATAACTTGATAACAAATACAACCAAGCAAGCTTTTCTTCAAAGAAGTCTAGTAACAGTTGGATGCTAGACCTTCCCCCAGGCTTTCCAGTAGAATTATGTCTATGTATATGTTGTTTTAGAATCATGGAATGGTTTGGGTTGGAAGGGCCATTTAAAGAACGTCTAGTTCCAACCCCTCTTTGGGGAATTTTTCACTAGATGAGGTTGCTCAAAGCCCCATCCAACCTGACCTTGAACACTTCTGGGATATAATGGAATCTTGGTCTAATGCAGACTACTTATATTTAGAATGATTTCTCTTATGAAATTTTTATAAACAGTTATGTGGACCTGCATTATAAAGGTCTCTTAGATACTTCGATGGTGTTCCAATTTCACTGAATTTCTCAGAAATTAGCATAGTATGAGCACCTGCTTGTGACCTTCTGAATTGGTACTGCCTGTTTCTATATGCAGTTGCAGCCATGAACTCTGTTTAGAAATGAGAGTGTTGATATGTTTCAGTGACTGCAATTCACCATTGAACAAGTGAATGTAATATGATTATTTTAATAACACAGTTTCTTACTCGGATAATATTGCTGAAAGAACTTAACACCAGATGGCAGTATTTGGTGAGCTTCTGATCTGTGCCTAGCAAATGAGGTAAGTAGTTTTGTCCTATTTTATGAAAAATCTTTTCATAAAGAAAAGATCTCTTTTCCCTGAAAAGTCATTAACGAACTCTGGAAAAATGAGTGTTTCCAACTGGGAGTTAAAAGCAGACTGCCCTGAAGAAGTTTGTTTCCATCTTCCACAATGTCAGAGAGACCAAAAGTTGTCATTACTTGGTTAACTTAATGGTTAGCTTTGGGAAGATACGTGCTTCTCATAAACATCTCTCTTACCACCACATATGTCTGTCTTTACTGATAGTTCTTGATAGCTTCCTGAAGAGAACACCTATCAAGTTATTTACCACTTTGGGACTTGAAGTATGGGCCATCTTTGTGTCTGTGTGGCTCAGGTTAATTTCTTTCATATTCATCCAAGAGAAATAAATATTTTCTGAAATGTGTTTTGTGTCAGTGCTTGTGTTGTTTTTTTTAAGTTGTTTAAAAAAATTAGTGAAATGTATTTTGGAAACTAGCTGTTTATATTGTAATGGTTAAGAGGGGTTTTTTTTGTATTATTAAAGTTATTATCCATTAGTTTCTGGACTCAAGAAGCTGTCTTGCTATTAGTGATCATGCTTTTCGCCTCTTTGGGATAGAGAAATCAGTAAGCAGCTACAAGTTCAGTACAGAAGGAAATGTATTGTTTTCTTTTTGACTTAATGTTTGGGTTTTATATTTATTTTTAAAACTGGTGTTCCATGTAGAGACTGTAGAGGCAGAAAACTCGTCTACCAATCACTGCTATGTAAGAGGCTTTGTGTTATCTCTTCAGTAACCTCTGGACCTGGTGTGCAGTCTGAATACTCAAAATAACTGCCTGCTGTCAAGAACATGAGTCCTGTTGCTTTGTTAAGGTCAGAGGTTGCCTTGTTGGAAACAGCTGTACTGAAACATAAAGGGCTGTAAGGCCCTTGCTTAGCACTGCTTCCCACTGACCTCTGGTTCACCAAATATTCCAGCCAGCAGTGGTGTCATTCATAGGTCCTTAGGGCTGTTCTGTAGGTCTGTGCTTGGTGGTTGCTGAGGCCAAGCGATGGCTGGAGCTTAGCTTGCAGGTGGTCATTGCAGTTATATTGATGCCCCTTCAAGATCCATTGATACATGCTGATAAGGTGTCCTTGGTAAGATCACTTCTTGAATTGTCACTCCTTTTGATAGTTTGGTTGGACAGCAATCTCATTGCACAGCACAAAGGCGGTCCAGAAAGTCAGCGTTCTTCAGCTGAACGTCTTTCTGCTATAAAGCCGCAGCTGGATTGCATTTTCCTCTGTCGAAGCTCCCTCAGCACACTATTGTCAGTTCTAGACTGTGCCAATTCCTTCCCAATTTTCCTGCTGCTTTCTGTTCCTAAATATTAGTCTTGGGTTGTTTACAAATGTACAGAAAATCAAAGTGAGGGTACTGTTTATTTCCTTAATATTAGTTGTTAGCCATGTGAATGTGGCTGATTACACAGAATAAACTACTTTGAGAAAATCGTAAAGCAAGAAAAAAATGGAGGGCCAGATTTTTCTTTTAGAGCACGTGCTCATGTGCTCCAAATTAAAAGTTTTATTTAAGAGGGGTAACTTTTGCATCCCGAAGTTAAAGTATTGTTTTCATTTTTGCATGTTATAAAACAAAGATTTGTCCAAAATAAGAAAAAGAGGAGTCTCTGTAGAGAGGTTATCCTGAATCAAAAGCTGGTTTTGAACATGTGACGTGTAAACTGCTGTGAGGCTGAGAGATGAGCTTGACTACAAAAATGTTAGAGTTGTACTTTCTTTATAATGAATGAAATCAGTATTCTATTTTCAAACTGTGAACCTCATTACGAAACCTTTACCTCCTTTCACCCCATTCCTCATGATTCTTGGTCCCTCTAAGTGTTCGCTCTGTAGGATTTAAATAAATTTGTACTGGTTATAAAGCTACAAGAAGGGAAGAATATCTAGCAGTAAAAGGATATTTTAAAAACAGTAAATGTGAGTGTACGGCTTCTATTAGTTTTGGTTTTATGTGGTAAAGAATGATCAGGAAACTTCACATATGGTATGTTTCAAAAAAGCTGCGACAAAGTTATTTTAATAAGAAAAATGAATGCATGAATTATTTAAAATAGTTGGTGCAACTGTTCCTGTTAACTAATCCAGGCACTTGGAAGGCAATTACACTGAGCTTTGACAACATTGCCAACCCGCTGCACAGCGCCTTCTGCCAAAAGCTATTGTTGTTTTATTGACCACGTTCACCATTACATATGCATATGAAAAAACAGAGGCATTTTCATCGGGATTACCCTAATAGCATTAAGAGATTATTTTTTAAATTTCCTTGGAAGGAAATTCACTTAAATGAGATTACTTATTACTTGACTGGTTTCCTATCATGCTGCTATGTTTAGGTAAGTGGAGTCCATTAGAGTATAAAGTTTTTTAAAAAACTGATTTTATACATTAATGATTTCAAATAAAAGAGAAGTACTATATTTGTGCACAGCTTCTTTTGAGAAAGTAAAGTCGATGTTCTGGTTAGGAGAGATAACACTTTTTGTCCCTCTTGGTGGCCCCCCTAGTGTCACCATTAGTTGCTAATTACTTGCAAACAAATAAACAATTAACTCCTCGTGCCTCTTGGTGGGAGAGTTTTCATTGACATGCTAAAACTTTCTAATAAAAGATTTTAATTAATGACGTAGCAAATCCAACCCCCTTGTCAACATCGCTATAAGGAGGACTTGTGGAGAAATGCAAGTACAGTATACATGCTATGCTGGCTGAAGGTGACAGCATGGCAAGTACATCGCTATGTGCTGCTAATCCATCAGCGTCTCAGAATCTTCGGAAAGTGTCTGGTTTTGTAGAAAATAAAACCACACAGTGCTCGTTTTCCATTGAAAGTATTTTGGGACTGGAGCAGAAAAAAGATGGCGTTCCAGCTGTGAAACCTCACAGACCATGGATGGATGCGTGCACCAACTTGGGTAAGTCAGCCGTCTGTTTTGTAACCTCTCGAGCTTTTACTCCTTTAAAAATATCTATGTTTTCATGTTTCTACTGAAAACCAGTAAATTAAAGCTCTCGTTTGCTTGCTTTTTCTAGTTTTAGGTGATGACAGTAATCCCCATCTGCAAATCCCTGTTGTTTGCTATGAAAATCCATTATTTCATGCTAACGGTAATCCAGTGCAAGAGGAAAAAGTTTTGAAATGTGAAAAATATTTTTCAGTCACTGAAAGGCTTTCTTTCAAACGAGAATTGAGCTGGTACAGGGGTAGAAGACCAAGAACTGCATTCACTAGAAACCAGGTAGGGATTTTTTCAGTATTTAATAAATGAACAACAAAGTTTAGTGAAATGTTAGCAGAAGCCTGTAACAGCTGACTAATTCAGTATGATGTAGCTCTGCAGAGAGAAATGTAACCAGGAACTAGTGTAAATTAACAGCAGTGTTGCTAATTTTGCACACCTGTGTTTATGCAGGGAATCAGAATCGTGCTAATGCTGCTTGGAAGTCTCCTGTTGAACAAATGAAAGTGGTTTTTGTATTTTATTTATTACTGTTATGAAGTTAGTGATAATTATTCAACAAGTGTGTTTTAATATCCTTAGATTGAAGTCTTGGAAAATGTTTTTAAAATGAACTCCTACCCTGGCATTGATATTAGAGAAGAGCTAGCTCGCAAATTAGATTTAGATGAAGACAGGATCCAGGTAATTAAAAATTTATTTGAACTTTTCTGTAATTCAGTCTGTATGTACTCTCTGGTTATATAAGTAAGTTTGACAGCAGTAGCAATAATTTTAATAATCTCAATTTAAGACAATGTACATTTATACATGTGATATGCCTTCAATGACTTGTGAAATGTAAACCATTGAATTTCTTCTGAAATCTTAAACCTTCTTCCATAATGTTGATTCATCACTATAATATTTCCATGATATCTGCTCTATTAATCTCTAGGTATCATGTGCAGAACTTGATCATTTCTTTCCACGTTTTAAAATCATGTTTACGTTATACTTATCACCATATTTGAAACAAATACTGAAATAATTTGTATAAGCATGTAAGTATTTTGTGAGACTATCAGTAGAGAATGCATGTGTTAAACCAATGTTTGAGCCTATGTCTTCATCTGGCCAAAAGCAAAATCTACTCAGGGATTTTAATTATTGACTTCCAGGTAGTCCAGTGAGATAAGAAGCATACAATAAACATTAAAATCACCTTGATGTTTATTAAGCTTTTGATGCAAGTATTATATTGGGGTTGATGGGAAGGTTGATGCTGCATTTAAGAGCTGAAGAAATAACACCTTAAGACTTGCGTGAATTCCAGATGCTCAGGATCTTCCAGGGTCTGAATCAGTGTCACTGAAGCTAATATTAGTTTTTATAATAATTACAGTGAAGCTGGTCCTTGCTTTCCAGTTAAGCTGGGGATATTATTTTCTTTGTCTGTGGTGTTAAAATTATTGCAGTTAGCTGCATGCCATCATCTGCAGGTTTTAAATTTGTCTTGAACTTCCAAATTATTGTCATTATACAAAATAATGCAAAGTTGTGTGAATATTTTTAAGTTTCAAAGCTTTCTGTGCTTACAGTGCTGTATTTCTGATAAGATGCCTTTTCTTTCAATTTTAGATCTGGTTCCAGAACCGTCGTGCAAAGCTGAAAAGATCACACCGAGAATCTCAGTTCCTAATGGTGAAAAATACTTTCACCTCCAGCCTGCTAGAATAGAAAGAAGGATGGTTTGCTGTTACGGTACTACAATAGAACATGAAGAATTATTGGAATTTTCATAACTTGTATTAAGTAATGATGATATATTAGTTATGATTTTTATCCCCAGATTTGAAAGTTTATCATAATTTTAATTCAATAAACTGTAAATACTTGAAGTATTATTATAATCTACTTTTTGTTGAAAAAGTTAACTTTTCCTATATATTTTAATAAGTATTTTCAGATATTTTTGCAATTTAAAAAAAACCCAAACCCTGGGTTGCACAGATTTTCAGCTAGTATGAATTACTGCAGCTTAACTGAAAATGACTGAACAAAGCTTCATGGTTTTAAATAAAAACTCTGTTTAAAGTCAGAAATACATAATATGCAAAATAGATTTTGCTACCTGAAACAGATTGTGTGTTGCATTGGAGTTTAAATAGGTTATTTACAAAGAGTATGATAGTTTTCATAAATAACGTAATTTTTAGAAAAAGGTATCTCAAATGGAAGGTCTACTACTCAACTGACTGTTCAGTTTGAACAATTGTTTGGTGAAAAGGTGGAAATTATGATCTAGTTTTTGTATCATATTTTAATTAATTTAGGATATTTGCCTATTTAATACTTCAACTTGGATGTCTCCTCTCTTGTCAGTGTAAGTGTTCCAGTTATGGAAGTTGCCCTATTATCTTTTAATGACAGAATGCAGCATTTCACAGGAGCATATCATTTGGGACCAGGTATCCAGATCATTGCCATTAATGCTGTTGAATTAATTTCTATCAAACCATACATGAAAGTTAATTATCCTCATATTTGATATTCAGCCTGAAGTCAATATGCATAAGGAGAGCCTTATGCAAAAAACAACCCTTCATGGCCATGATGTGGGAGAACATTGTACGTACGGGTTTACCCTGCTCCTTGTCCAGCAGAGCTTTAAACACTTGCTGGAAGTTCTGGTGTCCTTCAATGAGAATTCAGCCTGCGTTTTACTAGAGGTAAAAGATGGTACTAGATGGTTCAGCAGAAGCACTGACTTTTAAATGATATTTCCATCTGTAAATCTGAAAGAACCAGTAAATCCCAAAGAATTTAGACATAAAGCTTTAATTGTGTTTTCCCAATTTCACTTGGCTGTCTTGAAAATTAAGTTTTATTTTGAAACAAAATGATTCATTTCAGGTTTTTTTACTATTGTAAATATAGTTTTATCTGACTTGAAAAAAAAAAGGAACAGAATGAAAAATTCTGGAAACTAGGGAGAAGAAATGATGTGAGTGCTTATGTTCAATTTGGTTTTGTGTAATTCAGAGTATAGCTCTCAGACTATCCCACGTTGAAGGGATGCCTAGCCACTTCGCTATGATTTTGGTCTCCAGATTTCTTGTGGAAATTTTTGCTTTATACAAAGTACTTTGATATTCACTGGAGGAAGAATGTGAGACAAAGTCTTCAATCTGCATACCTTGGCCACTAGGCTCATTCACAGTCTGACGCTCAGCTTCTATGAAGTCAGTTAGGACACCCAGGACATAGAAATCAGCCTATTATTATTAATATAGGCTAAATGTAAATACCAATAAGGGGGTGTGTGGAAATCCATAGATTCTTCTTGTGTTTTAGTAGTGCAAATACAGTTAGATTGTTCTTGACTTGCACTTTATGGTTTAATAATGATAAAATGATAACAGTTTGGTGTTTTTCTGGCATGTTACTTTCAATGTAGTACAGTCTCTAAAAGAGGTAGGTGTTAAAATTTTGAAGACCTGTTTCTACTGCATCCAGACATTTTCTGATTCCTCTGTCTCATCTAACATGCTCTGCTTTTCCTTCAATTTGTGTTCTTTCTTAGGCTATCTCTATACATTTCAGGTGTTATAATGGATGATTTAATGTAGCTTTGCTGAATGTTTGCAAGGTATTGCAAAATGCAGGTAGCTTAGGATTTTATGAGATAACATTGTACTTGTTATATCATGAAAAAACCAAGTATTGCTCTTACTTTCTTGATGCTTGTATCCATATCTGCTGTCCTGTAGAATGAAAGATAAGTTTGAGAAAGGGGGTGATAGAAAAACCTTAATTTTATGTAGTCTCATGTTAGGAAAAGCTAAAGGGAAGGATGATCTGACTTCAGTCCTTAGTTGATATTTTGGATGATAGGTTCTGATATTAGAATTTAAATAAAAACCATTTCTATATTTTCTGAAAAATATAACTGAAAAGCTGCATTGATTTAGAACCAGACTACAGGTATTTGCCATTTTGTGTCTTTAACTTCATGGGCTTATTGCCTTTATTTTCATAGAACCCCTAAAATCTTTAGTTTTTTGACTTTCCTCCTGGAAATCCTATTTTAGTGTGAAGAGCAAACTTTTATCCAGCATTGAAATGTTAATTATTCATGCTTTGTTGGATTCAGGAAGTAACATTACTAACTGAACTTCTGTTGTATCCTGCATTCAGAAATACTTAAGAGAACATTCACAATTAAAGCAATTTAAATGGAGCCAAATCCATGAGGAATAGTTTTTAGAGAAATTGGAATCTCAATTCAGATACCTACCTGATCTGGTAAAGGTAAAGACAATATTGGGAATGCATGAGTTCTATTTTGTTTTTCTTCTCACCTCAAAACATATATTGCCCATAGCTTAACCTTATTTGCAGGTAATTTGAAACTATTGTCTACTTTACTGCTGGAAACAAGGTTTCCAGCAGCAACAGATTAGACTAATCTGTACAGATTGATGCCTAAGAACCTTACTCTATTATCTGGCAAATACCTAAATACACCTAATGTCTCTTATAATGGAACTTGTCTCAAGTGACGGAAGTCTGACAAAGCAATTAAAGGGAAGGAGTAGAATAGTAACAGAATAATAATAGCACCAGTCCTGGTATCCAGCTCTCAATTAGCAAATGTTACCAGAAGGATGATTGGTGTAAGGTACTAAGAGTGTCACACGTACTCCTGAGGGGCAAGAAGTTTAATAGCATAATTGCGTAATTTGCTTCATCTTGGCTTAGCTGCTTCTTCCTAAAGGAAATGCATCTACAAGCTAAAGGAGAACCTTTAACTTTACATTTATGCCTATTTTGACCAGCATGGGTTTAAATCGTAGCCATCACTTTCTTAAATACAGATGAATTTTTTTCCATCTAAAGAAAAAATAAATTAGTCTGAACTTCACAGGATTTTCTAATATCGTTCTTGTGATAATAGGCGGTTTTCTGGACTACCTTGGTAATACACGTAATACGCTGTGTTACCTGTCAAGGCACAGCCAGTCCAAATAACAGTGGATGAGACTGTCAGGGGAGGCCACCATGCATGCTGAAATCTGGTCCTGCTCCAGTTTTACATACTTTGCCTTGTAGTGTTTCTATTTGTCTATCTGCCCCTCAGAGCTGTGATCAGAAAAGTCTCAATCTTCTTGGTTCCTGCTCTTGACTTAAGCTTTGTGAAGCCATGGCCTCCATTACTTCCAGACACATTGCCTGGCATTGGCTCCCAGGGATCATTTGGCCCTGTGATAAACCGATACCTTTACTAGAATGGCAAAAAAACTGTTCTAGCAAAACACCTGGCTCGTTGTAAGACTTCTCCCTCTTAATATTGGCAAGCTGTTACGTCAACATCCATGAACAACTGCAATGTAGGCTAGGGTCAGGTTGATAATGGACTTCTGTCATTGGCTGTAATGGCACTTAAACATTCTAATAGTGCTTTTCTGAAATGGGCCCAGTGCCTGTGACCCTAATCGGGATGCTGGGTTGCAAAATTTGTTTTAAATTTATATTCTTCTCTTAATTAGTGTCTCTATCTTAATTTTTTTTTCTAACAGCAAACTTCAGCAATGCCCAGTGCTGCCCAAAAAAAGATTAACTATGCTTATGGTCTAAAAGCAAATGCAAATTAATTTACACCAAAGAGCAAATGCTTCCAAAGTTCCATTGTAATATTATTACTGCAATATATATAAAAGCATAGATTGAAATTTAGTCTTTAAATTACCGATGTTATCATTGAAAGCCCGGATTGAGAACACCATTCTTTAAACTGTAATTTAAAATCTTGAATTTGCAATTATTTAGTTTATCAAGTCTATGCTTACAAATAGCAAGCTAGCACAACAGCAAACAGTATGTTAGCATTTTCCTGGTGTGTGTGTGTACACCTGCATTTCTGCAGTTGTTCAAAGTTTTGTATTGAAAATACTTCTGAAGCAGCAGAACCTAGGACTATTTATAGTTGTATGTAAGAAGATTAATGCTGTGTTCATAACATCATTAAAAGGAAATGTGGCTTTAAAAATCATCCAGCATTTACATGACTGGATTTAATAAAAGACTTCCACAAAAGTAGTGTAAAATCATTTGCAAATACCTTAACATAAAATTAAGCTAATTTTAAACAGCTGAGATAACTCTCAGGGTTAACTAGTAATTATAGAATCAAAGCTTTTTAGAAATTTGTTGTAAAATAACTTATTATTCTTTGGATTGTCTTAGTTTCGTTATCGGTTGTGAGGTTGAAGCTCTCTGTCCCTTTTTTTTAAAGGACTTAATATTACATAATTGGGTGAGAAATATAAGGTATTGTAATTTCAAAAATACTTTTGAACAATGGTGATTGACCTAAATTATTATTTCATGTCCTGTTACTTGTGTCATGAATTCATCTTGACTCAGAATCCTATTCTGTTACTTTCATTAGCGCTATTCAGAATATCTCATCCACTTATTTGATAATGGAACAGGAAAAAGACAAGTAGTAATGATTATTATGTGAGGGGGAGCTGGGGCTGTTGAGCATCTTGGGGCGGGGGAAGGGACCTGTCTGATTGCATTACAAAGGATGCTTGTGGGGTCGTAATGGGCAAACAGGATTGTTAGTGAGGGAGAGGAATCCAGGGCTGTTGAAGTGCCAGCAGTTCTAGATTCTGTGTTGGGGAAATAGTCCCTTGACTTGCATGACATGAGGGGGAAAGGGTAGAAAGAAAATGTGGAAGACCAGTCTTTCTGGTCGGGGCAGCCAAAGGTGATATTGGCGTGGGCCAGAGTACTGTCTTAGACCAAATCAGGAGAATCTCAGAAACTGTGAAGTGCTGCCTTAGCGAGGCACAGCATTAGCATTGCAGTTCTGCTCTCTTAGCTTGACTAGCAAAATAGAAAACGAATCTGATATTTGTTGAGTTTAGAAGAAGCAGTAAGTTAATTTTATTCTAATATTTGTTTTTGCACGATGCTGTTTATTAGCTATGTGGTAAGAACGTGATCAAAAATGCTTAGGGATATACAGGCTTTGTAGCTGTATAATTGCTGCTGACTTTCATACCATCATGTATGTTTTATATTTGATCATATGAATGTGATATGGTGCTGGTATTTGAGTGATAGAACAAGAGGTGCGTTGCCTGTGCCTTAATAAAAAAAAAATGCAGAGAACAACAAAAAAGCAGTGAAGTAATGGATTCTGTGTGGTTTGATCCATGTTATAAATCAGTTGGTTTAAAGTGTAGTGCCCTTTAGCAAACAGAGTATCTGTTAATTCAAACAGGGCACAAGTAATGCTTTTGATATCAATTTTCAAGCACAGTCTTCTGGTTGGGGTGTTGCAAGGATCTGTATGTGTGGTCTGTAAATCATACAATCATGGAATGGTTCGGGTTGGAAGGGACCCTAAAGATCATCTAGTCCCACCCCCTGCCCTGGGCAGGGACACCTCCCACCAGCCCAGGCTGCTCCAAGCCCCATCCAGCCTGGCCTTGGACCCCTCCAGGGATGGGGCAGCCACAGCTTCCCTGGGCAACCTAATATGATACCATACCTGGATTAGGAGGGAATTACATATCCCTTCTTTTTAGACTTACAGTCCAACGTTTTGTTTTTCCTAGCTCCTAAACTAGGTTTTCCTTTGCCACTGTAACGTTAGAGAACCCAATGCATCACCCTTCTCCTTGTGCAATTTGGAACAAAAAGGAGAAAAGCTAGCTGGTGGTATAAACTAGTCCCCTTCATTAAAAGTTATCTACATTATTAGTCTTGTAATTAACCATTAAAAAATTTTGGGAATTTGCCACTTCTAAATTACATATGCAAGCATGCATTTCAAATTCCTTATCGCAGTGACCTTTAAAAAAAATTCATCTGTAACCTTGCACCAACTTAATTATTGTACCTTCTTTTTTCTAATCTTTTCTTGCTGTTTTAACACCAAATTTTTATTTTACCAGTCCATGTCATTTTACTATCCTCAAGGTTGTAAGTGCCTGTCCACAATTTCTAGATTCTGAGGCAATCTAGAATAGATTATGCTTAGAATAATAGAATAGTCTATGCTTACCAAATTGTTTTATATATTANAGACTTTAAATTCGTAACTCTGGAGACAGTTACGGTCTGTATTTGAAATGCCCGTAAAAATGGTGGGCTGCTTTTGCCCTCTTGTGGCTAGACTTTATAATTACAGTCCTACCTGTTCTGAAATTGACTTCTGAGTCAAATCTGCAGACATGAGTTAGGCTGTGGGCAGACAGAATGCCAGCAGGTGATGACCTATTTTAACTGTTGTACAAACTTTGTGATCAAACTTGTATTGTATGTGCATACAAATACATGATGTTAGGCCTGATTTTCAAAGGTTCTGAGTGGTCAACATTGAACTGAACCTAATGAGAATTGGTGGGTCCTTAATATTTTTGGTAGTCTGAACATTTATTAATAATTAGCTATGACCTTAGGAATTCAATTTTGGACATCCGACCTTTTAAAATCTTGCCTCTGGATTAATTTAGGCTGCTTTCATGAGCACATGTTTATAAGACTGCCCACCATAGGCAGTTTATGGTAGCAGAATTTTTTTACATGTCAGAAAGCATTTGACAAAGCGGCCAGTAATTCTAAAAAAAAAACCCTCCCCTTATAATGTAAAACTTAGAGTGATTTCTGGTACAATATCTACTAATATAATTCTTCTTTGATAAGAAATACGATGTTGATAATGCAAAGGTTTGCCATGTAGGAACACTTACTACCACCAGACAAAGCTTATTACCACCAGACTTTTCATTTATCATTGTTTTATCACATTAGAAAGATAAGAAATGACTTTGTGCTGTTTGAAAACTGGGCATTTCTTAACAGTTTGTCTTGCATTTCTAAGCGTTCAGTCAGGGTAAAATATCAAAAAATGTGATAGTATCTGCTTTAGTTTCTTTCTTAATTCAAATATTTGTGAGTTACCAGATAGATATTCGGATATGAGGCATNCTCAAGGTTGTAAGTGCCTGTCCACAATTTCTAGATTCTGAGGCAATCTAGAATAGATTATGCTTAGAATAATAGAATAGTCTATGCTTACCAAATTGTTTTATATATTAAATGAAAACACATATATATATATTTTAGTGATAGATTCCACACTTTTTTAATATTTAGAATTGTATTGCATCCATCATAGTACTACTGCAAAATACTTTGGGATTCAGTTTCTATGAATGATGTCATATTAGGGAAATAAAGAAGATAGCAGGTCAAATATTCTCCATTAAAGATTGGCTATATATTATACTATATATAGTGTATATATATATATATACTATATATATATATTCTCCATTAAAGGTTGGCTNTATGTGCATACAAATACATGATGTTAGGCCTGATTTTCAAAGGTTCTGAGTGGTCAACATTGAACTGAACCTAATGAGAATTGGTGGGTCCTTAATATTTTTGGTAGTCTGAACATTTATTAATAATTAGCTATGACCTTAGGAATTCAATTTTGGACATCCGACCTTTTAAAATCTTGCCTCTGGATTAATTTAGGCTGCTTTCATGAGCACATGTTTATAAGACTGCCCACCATAGGCAGTTTATGGTAGCAGAATTTTTTTACATGTCAGAAAGCATTTGACAAAGCGGCCAGTAATTCTAAAAAAAGCCCCTCCCCTTATAATGTAAAACTTAGAGTGATTTCTGGTACAATATCTACTAATATAATTCTTCTTTGATAAGAAATACGATGTTGATAATGCAAAGGTTTGCCATGTAGGAACACTTACTACCACCAGACAAAGCTTATTACCCCCAGACTTTTCATTTATCATTGTTTTATCACATTAGAAAGATAAGAAATGACTTCGTGCTGTTTGAAAACTGGGCATTTCTTAACAGTTTGTCTTGCATTTCTAAGCGTTCAGTCAGGGTAAAATATCAAAAAATGTGATAGTATCTGCTTTAGTTTCTTTCTTAATTCAAATATTTGTGAGTTACCAGATAGATATTCGGATATGAGGCATACAGTGAAATGTAATTCTCTCACTTCAGAGCTGGAACAGCATCTTATTCTGTGCTACAGGATGTGACTATCTGACAATATAATTGCAAATTGCTCTAATTAATTTCGACAGAGAAAGGAAGTCATAGGGAAGCATTCTAATGAGGCATCAGCATTGCCCTTAGAATGCAGTTGGCTATGGCTAGATATTTTTTTGAAACATGAGTCAGTCACATGGAAAACCTCCTTTTCTTATAAACATTCTTGTTTAAATGAGAAAACTGATCCAATCTGTCTCTTCTTCCTCTGCAAACATATGGACTTGGGCAGTAAGTTTTATCACAAATTACTGTGTAGTAGGAATGGCGTTTTCAGTGATTGTTACTATTATAATCTACTTAGAAACAAATAATAATGATCTATTGTAACTTATATTAACATGCATTAACTTTCTATGTTCGTATTAACAAATCTTGTTCATTGTGTTTGATCAGTCTATTCTTATCTGCATCTCTAGCTTACTCTTTCTTTTACTCAATCTTGACATCTGACTGCTTCAAATTTTTGTTTTAAAAGAATGTGCCATATTGTTGATAGAGGGAACCTTGTGTGTGTTTGTTTGAGAGGTAAGGCTGCCAGCAACAATTGGCATTCCTAACAGGGCCCTTCCTCTTTTTTTTTTTTTTTAAGCCCAGTCTTGTAGAATTGCTGTGGATTCTCTTGTAAATCTGCTATAAAATGCTTTAAAATTCTTCTCTGAAATATTGTCATGTGTCTATCCTATAAACAAAGATTGCAATTTCCAGCTTTGGTATTTCCCTTTGTGGGAGTAGCATGAGGTGCTATTGACAAAGTGCTTCCCAGTCTTCTTCCACAATTGTTACACAGTAGTAAGATTATTCTTTAAAAATTCTTCTGGACGGTTCCTATTGTTCTGTAACACTATCTGTTACTAGTGTCTCTATGCATTTTAATTACAAAGATCTTAAAACCATTTTCTTTAGCCTTAATTACCCTTAGCTCCTGGCCTCAAATAACAAATGATGTCATCCTGAAGTGCTTGAGCAAATAGCTCTCCCTCAGCTAAATGGGAAAGGGTTTAAGGCAGGTTATGCTCAGTGAGGGATCCCTTAGTGTGCTAGGATTAATTTTGCAGACATCGTCACAGGATGCTGTTGAATTTCAGAAGAGACTGTTAAATCAGGTTAGGGTTGTTCCCCACACCCTACCCTCCTCCCCTATATTTCTCTGCAGAAGGAAAATGACAGGCTGTCTGGATGGAAGGTATTGTGCTGTAAAAAGAAAGGGTTGAGAGTAGAAGTAAAACTGAGAAACCCTTGTAAAAATGTTACTTTATTCTCTAGCATTTATTCAAGCTGCGTTGTGGGGATCTTGATTTGCATTTTTAATAGTTGATTGAGATGAAATGCTTGTATTGCAGAAAGATATTTTGAAATTGAACATTGAAAATGATTCAATTATTGCTAAAGAATAAGTCATACATAACTTTAGGGATACAGTTGTTGGTTTGGCATATTTCTAATTCAGCCGCATTTTTATTGAAAAATGACTCTTCCATGCAATTTCTAATTTTCTTTGCATCACAAATCTACTTTTCTCTAAAAGTGTGGTTTCATGTTACTCCTAATCCAGTGTAACAGAAGACTGCCGCTGAAAGATGCAGTCCTGCCCTGCTCCCTCTTTTGTCCGAAACGACGTGTGGCCACAGAGAAAGTCACTTCAGCATGCTTTTGGAGCAGGGAGGGGAGTGTATTTGGTGGCACATCAGTAAGCTGGATCATCTCAGAGGACTGAGCTGTCTGTTCCTTTATTATATTGATATGCATAGACAGATGCAAAACTAAACAGAAATACAGAGAGCTGACATTTGACTGCAAGCATTCTGAGGAGCAGAAGAAGTTGGCCTGTACACAATACAGAGAACTGTGAGGTCTGGGGAGTGGTAACATTATATGAAGACTTGCATCCATGGATCACCGATAAATTGTTATTTTGATGGTGATCAGGGATAATTTTCATATAATGACTGTTTGGTTTATTTCAGTCAGTTCCTTTTCACCATAACTTAATCTTACATCTGATGCTGACTTGAGCCTTTAGGAATACAGGACTGAAACTTCCTTGGTCATTAAGTGCAATTTCCTGTAGAAGACATTAGGTCACCCAGAAAGGTCACAAGACCATTCACTCCCTACTCTCTGAACTCTACAAGCCTCAAAACATCCCCAAATACTTGAAGATAGACTTGAGACTTTTAAGAAAAAAGCTCATGCATGACAGTGTGACATAAAAAGTGAGCAGGAGAGAACTATTCCTGCCAGTACACTACAAGGGATTCTGTAAGGTCTACCTTATTGAGCATTAAGGACTGGATGCTCAATTTCAGGACTTGTAAAGCATCTGGATGTAGAAGTGGTGGCTGCCAGTGTCAAAGCAGAATTCTTGCATCTAATTCCACTTTCAAGTCCCATCTGGACACAGCAGCAGCTATTCCAGGAGTGCCAATAAACGTTTGGACACAGCAGGAGGCAGCTGGCTGCCGGGACAGCGTGCTGTGCTCTTTGCCACTTGCAAGATAGAAGCAGACGGTTGGATGGAATTATTCTGGAGGCTGGATCCGGGCTCTGTGGCCCACGCTATTTTAAGCACCCACTGGTAATGTCTGGATGACCTTAGGAAGCAGAGTCTGTGTCCATAGAAAGCAGCAAATTAAAAACAAAAAACACTACACCCAGGGGTCTCTTCCTGCCCTCCTGGGGGCAGAGTCTTTCCTGACTCCAAATCTAATTACTGGTTTAGCCTCGAGCATGTGTGCAAGACATAAAAGCAGGCATCTTTATGACTCTCTACTTATGTTTCCCCATCTATAAAATGGGACTAGTAATACAGATTTTTGCTTTCTGAACTCAGTGCTTTTCCAAGACTTTTTGTCACGTTTCTCAAGGCCTAATGATTTAAAAGGTGCCCTCAACAAGATAAGTATTCATAACAATTGATAGATTTGATTCAAATTTCAATTCAATTTTATGGCGTGGGGATACTGTCTTACCAGTTGGTAATTTTTCACTTGAGCTTAGCCAGATCTTTTGAAACTATGCGATGCTATAATATAAAGATTCCATCAGAGTAGAATTTTTGGGACCCTTGACACTGGTGGGAATGTTCATGTCCTTGCTGGGAGCGTCCACATCCATTTCACACTTCCTAATTTTGTTCTTAAGGTTTGGTATCAGAAGATCTTTCTTCCTCCTTTTGATGTGAGATATTCATTCCATAGGTAAACCAGCCGTGTGTAAGTGGGACGCTTCTAGTGTAAGTGGTTATTTTCAAAAGATCTGGTTTTCTGCCTTCCAGTATCTGCCAGATGAAGTTCCAGAAGACCCTCCTCTTGCAGGTTTTCTTTTCTGGGATCTTATTTGTGCTTTTGTGGAGAGTGAGACGATACTTTGTGATTCCAGACCTGTAAGAGGTTTCTGAGATGCTGCTGATGTGTTAGCGTACTGTCTGCGTGGTTCACCATAGCTCACCCTCATTTCCGAACAGCAGGTGGTGTTTATCTGTAGCAGAGGTGTGATATTGCGATAGTCGTGATTCTCTGACTATGCTAAATACTCCTACAAGCATGATGTGTGTTTTCTGGCCCAAAAGCGAGCTGTTTTCATAACTCCTTCTGCAGTCAAGATCAGTCTCTCTTGGGAGAGCTTTCAGTGCTAGAAATATGAAGTATGGCTGGAGCATACAACTTCCAAGTCTAAGAAGGAATTTTTGCTGAGCGATAGAAAAATTCAGTAGGGAATGTTTAACCATATTATCAGAACTTTTCATTACATGAGTTTTCATGTTTTTGTAGAAACTGAGTTCTCACTGTCCCCTCCATCTGGGAACAGCTGCTTGGGGGAAGAAAAAAAAAATTGTTTTTCAGCTTTAAGCAAGAAGGTAGAGTGGCAACCAAAACCAGCTGTAGAATGCATGATATTGATACCCATGACTTCTGGATGTTATGCGTTCTATACTATTTGGAAACAAGAGACTGTTGTAAAAAGGACAAAATTGCCAAAAGCAGAGTCCCCACAGCCACTTCTACCCTTCCACTAGCTATCAGCATTTTGGAGAATCTAGCTAAAAACGTTAACTGCTGTCATTTGATTCCCACCTCTTCCCTACCCTTTTCCACAAAAGATTTTGGTGGAAATTATTCTAAAGGCATACAAAGCAAAGAAATACTTCTATATTCTCTCAGTTCATTCCTGTTAGTAAGCTTGACAAGGTGGCAGTATGAGGATTTTTTTTTTCAGATGTGTAATTTTGTTATTAGCTGAAGCTGAACTATTGGGAAGGGGGCATCAACAGTGATTTTGTCTGATGGCATCTGTGCTTTGTGCTAAGAAGCTGGCGGTCTTTGTAAATAAGACCAATCATTTTGCTGCTTTCTGGGTGCTGCCAGTGTAATCAGCAGTAGCTGAGAGTTCTTCAGCGATTTTGCTAGCTAGGGAATGTTCTGCATCTTTGTTTATACTAAAATAGCTGTCAGCTAATGCATCAATAGCACAGATAATGCTATTTTACCTTAGTTCTCACTTAAAAATTCCAGCTTCTCCAGCAGTCTAGATCTCTGCTAACAGACAATGCCAAACAGATTTCCCCATGGTTTAGGAGACCTGTTTGCAGACCCGTGGAGCTGTGTTCAACAGGGAGCCACTGCTTGTCATAGGTGGTTATGAGCAACAGAGAGGTTATTGTCCTGTAAATAAATTGTACATATGTCTTCCTTTCTTTAGCCATGATGTTGTGTTGCTTTATGTTCTCTGTAATGCATTAAAACATAAAAAGGACTAGTTATTTACAGTTTATACAGCCTGACTTGATTTAAAAAAAGAAAAAAAGGCTTATATAGTTTTCAAGCCTGTTTGGTCACTTCTGAATAATGCAAGGAGAAAGTAAAGCAAGACTACCCAGGTAGAAGTGTATGGCGTACAGCGAAAAAACATGTGCTACACTTCAGTTCTGGTCTGACCTTAGCAAACATCTCATCATAAAATCGGTGAAATCCCACCTATAGAATGAGTAGTCTTAATGTTCCCTTTGTCAGAATTCCAGCCTGCAGGGGCAATGGAGATCAAAAATAAGCATCGTTTCTTCCCGAAGCCTTAAAAGGACTATGGCCTGATGTCCAATTTGTGCTGAAAAATGTTTACTGGCAAGAATCTAATTTCTGTTAATGTCACAGTGAAGGGCTCTGAGCGTCCTGAAGTCACAAATCTGTTTTCAAAGGTGGCTGTGAGTGCAAGAACTGCGATTCATCAACTTAAGCAGTTTAAGAGAGTTTTGTTGCATTATTTTTGCTAATAGTCACAAAGGATGGAAAACCCTATGACAGGTGTAAAACCAGTACTAGTTTAAAAACTACCACCTGGTCGTGTTTCCTTTCAGCCAATGGGTTAGTGGTGTTTTTGCTTCCTATTTTAATCCAAACCATAATGTGTTTTATAATAGTGATGGGTGTTCTCTCTTCCATTAGCATTGTGGTTTTGTCCATTATTAATCACAGCAAGAGTGTGTACTAAAATTTTCAAAAATAATTGGAGTCAAGTGATGTATAAAGGTGAGGTATGAGAGGCCCTGAGCTAAACCTGGGGTTAGGACAACCTTGGAGCGGATTGTGAGACCTAATGAGCCCTGAGGTCCCTTCCAAGACCAATTGTAGTGCAGTTCTGTGCTTTGGCCCTTGGGCTTCTGTCTCTCTTACATGATTTTGAGAATTTTGGGCAAGGGGCTTGTAATTGGCACAATTCGCTGATATATCAGAGCAGCTTGCATTTGGGATTTATTAGAAACGTGATTTATTTTCCTTTAAAGAAAAAAGCTTTGGATGTAGCATGTAACTGTAGAGAGTCCAGTGGAAAAAAGGTGAAGTATTTATTGCTGCCTCCAACTTCTGTTGCTGTGATAGCGTATTCCCCCGCCTCGCCTGACTTGATGTTTCACGCGTTGCGCTTTAATGGTTAGAGACGCCTGATTGATTTTTGGCCCGTGGCCCTGATCTTGCGAAGCGTTAGCAGGAGGCTGGGCGCTGTCACCTCACGTCCATTGTTACCGCTCCCCCCGCAGCCTGCCAGTCCCCGCCGCGCAGTGTGTCCCCCCTCCCCTCCGCGGCCCGGGCCCGGCCGAGCCCCCGCCCCCGGCGCGCATGCACAGAGCAGCGGCGGCGGCAGCCCCTCCGCCCCCGGAGCCGCGGGGCTCGCTGCAGACCATGGCACCTGGGCTGAAGCTCGGCACCCTCCTCTTGGCGCTCGTCGCCTCTTTCGGCGGCCGGCAGCTGGCCGGAGGAGCCGGCGGCAGGCGGGGGGGCGCAGCGGCCGATGCTTGCGGAGGGAGGGTGAGTAGAGCGCAGCGCGGCGGCTGGGTTGCCCTGGCCGGCGGGCGTGTGCGGGGAGCGGGGCTTTCCTGCGGGCTGCAGCCTTTGAGGGGGGACGCCGGGGGGTTCCCAGCCGCGGGTGCGGGNGGGGGGGGGGACGTGGCTTCTGCGGCTCGTAAGGCTGCGCTGCCGCGTCTGGTGGTGAATTTGCGGGCGGGAGAGCGGGTGGCATTTCCCCGGAGAGGGGCAGTTGCTGGTTCCTCGCCCGGGGGAGGGAGGCATCTTGTGAGCCGCGAGTGCGAAGAAGTCACTCAACAGGTCTCTCACCGCCGGCGAGCTGCCCTTCCCGAGCGCGACCTGCGCTGCCGGGAGGATAAAAGCCATCGCTTGGGCTTTGTTATTTTAATGATGCGAGGCCGGCACGGGGTCTTAGCTTCAGGCCTGGTCATTATACAGAGGATGTAGGAAATTTACGGGAGGAGGAAGGGGGGAGGAAGGTGATAAAACGTTGTGTTACTGGGCTTTGCCTTTTGTTCCTGTTTCTGGTGCGTTTAGCCGTCAGGCTTTTCTTGGTTGCTTTTTCTTTTTTGATGCTTATAAAAAACTTTTGAGTTGGGTGGTTTGGTTTTTTCCTTTCTCCTGACGTCTGGTTACAAACGCAGTTGAAGTGTGGTGATCAAGGAACACCGGGGGGAACACAACTGACTTTCATTGCTTTTCCTTTTTGTTAGACTGTCACTAAGGATTTTCTTGGTTTCAGATCAGATCTTTTGAGAACGTTACTGCAACACACGGTTCAGAAGTTCGTAGGGCATAGCGCAGAAAGGCGAAAGTGTTGGAAAACGTGTAAAAGAAGAGTGTGGAAAAACAAACTTCAAACCCGAATAAAGCTTAAGACCTAAATCTTGTGTGTTAAATGGAACTGTTGAAGGTTTAAATTCCTCTACTAGGTCTTTTTAACTGAGAATTTGGAATAAAATGTTTTGGCTCCATGTGTCTATTGTATGTTTCAGCAGACGTAGGCAGGATACTCCACATGCTCATAGCGATGACGGTGTATATTTCTGTCAAGTTTTGCATAAGCTATTAAGTAAATTAACTCTATTAAAAGTCATAACTCTTGATTAGTGTATTTGTACATTTATAGAAATATCCAGATGCCGTTTGTATTGGATTTATTTTTACTTACATAATTAATGTCATTGTGTGTACTAAACTTGAATGTACCACAGTATAATTCTTTTAATTATTTTGACTGGCTTCTAGATCAGTAAAAATTACACTCTTTCCAATTAGCATAAACCCCCCTTTGTCTTTATTGCTGACAACAAATGCAATATTTTAGCTTATTAAATATTTGTACTAGTTTCTGTTTTCATTATATTTTCATCTTCAAGTTCAGACTTCCCTATCCAATTTATTAGATATCTCGTCTGATTGTTTAGTTATGATTTCGTGGTCTGGTTTTGTAATACCAATATTGGTTATGATTGCCTGCAGAATCCAGGCAAGGCAGCGTGTATTAGAGTAGTGCCTGCAGGATGGTACCCATTGTCTCAGTTATGTGGTATTTATCTTGGTCTCCATGTAAATTTTGAGTAGACTTGACATACTATTAAATGACTGATGGCCCCTCTAACACATTGTCTGCTCTGGAGCAGAGCTGCCTTTGAAGTAGTACCCTGTAGGAAGTAAAGAGACTATTTGCTCTATTAAAATTCCTTGGTATTTCCTCTGTTTAACCACAGGCCACTTCCCCTCTGCCACTCTAAACACTGCAGGGACACTGACTGATTGAAAAGACACAAGCCCTGAAGTAATTGTGTCCTATTCAAATAGATATTCTTATTGCAGGTTATTTATAAGTAGTGTCTAATTAATGTATGTTAAGGGAATGAATAAATCTTAACATTCTATACAGAGAAAGTAAAAATGTCTAGTGTGCATTAAATGAAGCAGTTGAATTGAGGTAATTCTCAATGGCATGAATAAACAATCTAGAAAAATATCAGTTAGCGTTTAATAGTTGGTTAAGGAGAAATAAAATGTAGATACCTGGGTGTTTGTATGTATATTTAGGTAAACACATGCATTGGATGTTTTCCTCTGTTAAAACTGTGAATGTGTGGTGCCCTTCCCACCTCTCATGAATCTGCTTTTATTGTTTGAGTGTTGTTTTTGAAAATCTGCATTCCATCTTGGTAGATTTATACAAGTAATGCTCATTTTCCTTTCACTCTACAAAATACAGTTTTAAGTTTCCTCAATATTTTGCGGCAGTAAAAGCTTGACTTCGTGAAAGCATATTACTGGAGTATCGTTAAAAGAGTGTGATGAGGAAGTATGTGGTGTATAGCTCCTGAAACTATTCTTAATAGCTAATGTTTTCAAAACATAAAGTCTTTAGATGTGTGCTTTTTTTTTTTTTTTTTTACAGCTTCCGTCGTAAAATATATGCCTGTAATACTTTGGCATTTGTCTTGCAAGCTTAGCATATGTCTGCAGCAGGAAAGCAGTTAATTTCAGGACGAGGAACTTAACATTACTGTTGCAAAGAATTAACCAGTGATTTCAGTGGATCCAGGATTTTAGAATTTGGATTGACTTTGCGAAGTCTAGGATTTCTTTCATTGATGTTTAACAAAAATTTTAATGTATTCCTACAGTTAATGTTATTTCAGATTAAGGTAGAACATTTGCTTAAAGCAGAATAGTATTGCAAAATAGCTTTCCATATGGATGGTCTTACTACATCATATGCATACCTTTATCCAGAAAAAAAAATCAGAGAAGGGCCCCTTTTGATCTAGAATAAGTATGTCCACATGGGGAGCCATTCTGGAAAAGTAGTCTCTGAATTTATTTCATCCTATAAACAAGCCACAAGGTGTACGGGGAAGACAGGCTTGTGCTCTGATGGTGATTTGAATATATTTCAGATTCATTTATTCAGTGTTAAACACATGAGCAACTTTATTCTCAAGTTGTTTTGTAGATTCTAATAGGACTACACACATGAGTGATTTTTTTCATATGTTTAATTCCTCTGAAGTTTCTGGCACTGAACCGTGTTCAGTATAAAGCTTAAATTTAATGAGGCTGTATGATGAGAAAAAATAAATAATACAGCATTTTAGCAAACCTTTTTTTTTTTTCCTTTCCCTCTTGTTAGCAGGGAGTTGTACCTTCCTTTGCTCTGCTAAGCAAAGCTTATCAGACGTACTAGGGGTCTCTGTTCCCGTGCATTCTCCCCTGAAGCTCTCCCTGTGTCATCTTCTGTGCTCTTTATTGAAGAAGCTTTCTATCTCCTTTTCTCTTTCATAGCAAAGACTGTGAAGATGCCCATTTCCTGCCGTTCCGCTATCAGGAGCTCTGCCTGTCTCTTTATTCTTTAGGCTCGTGCTGCTGTGTTCCTACACTTATCTCCTCAAGCATCCCTCCCAACACACACTCATTCTTCTCTACAGCTAGGATTTTTCTAAGCACGGAGCTAAGCCATACTGAAGTAATTTTCCCAGCTAAATATATGTTTTGGGAACTTTGTTTAGGAGGAGGAATACCTTGTAAAATGGTAAGAAATATTTTACTGGAGTTTAAATTCCTCCCTTTGTTTCTTATTATTTTCCAACAGTTAAAAATCAGATTTTCTCATGCAGAGTATTCAAAATTTTTAAGAGGTATTGGGCAGAAGACAGACCTGAGATGAAGCATGGTGGAAGGTGTTAATGTTTGCCATCAGGGGTTCTTTAATCTATAGACGGTTCCAGAGTTAGTTGAAAGCTCTGCAGACCAGATGCCANTAGAATCAATAGATTACTCTCCACTGGCATATAGAACAATGTGATAGCATTTTAGAATTGATTAGATGTGTCATTTAGAGCTTAGTGCACGTCTCTGATGAGATATAACGCAACATGTTGAGTGCAAGGCTTTGCAAGCATGGTCAGTCATGCAGGTAGGCGTCTGTATTACTTTGTTACGCTTCGAATTTGGCTTCAAGATCACTCACTCCAGGGTTTGTTTTCGTTGTTTTCTGAGTCTCATTTATCCAGAAATGTAGCGGAGTATGTGACCCCATTTTTAGTCCAGTGTCAAAAAGCGTTGATGACCACCTGCCTATTTAAGTTAATTTAAAAACGCACAAAGTAGCCTAAGTATGTTAGTGTTTAAATATGCAGATGAATCTTTCTTCAGAAGCTATGAGGCTATACAGCTTAAATGCTGTGTTTTCAGCATATGAGCGTTCAGCCACACAACCTAGAGAGCAAAAGTATAGAAACACAAACCTGCGTGTGTAATTGAAGCTATCTTTTCGTATTAACAACAAAAATGTATATTTCCTTGTATGTTTGTGTGAAATTGGGAAATCAGAATAGGATGCTAATTCATAAACTGTTGATTTAACAGGGTTTCTGTTATCTGAAATCTCTTAGGACTGTTACAGATTTGATTAATTTCCTCTCCAGATCATGCCCTTTAGTTTAGATGTTGAACTCCACTCCTTGCCTTACTTCCCCCCCAAAATGTGCTTTTGAGTAAGTAAAAGTGTAGTAACTACTGTATCAGACTTGTTAATTTAAAATCTTGAGACACTTACTTAAGAACAAGTTCTGCTTTAATAGATTAATACTTTATAGTCCACTGGTGAAAAGATGTTAAGCAGTCATGATTAGACGATACTAGCTTTGCTTTAGTTAATTATTTGGTAATGTTAATATAACATGGATGTTACTTAATTAAAACTGCAACATTTAAAGGGTGTTTAATGAGGACCAGCTGTCTTTTCCAGCAGATCAGTCTGAAGATGATGAAACAAAGCTTTGATGTGAACTTGCCTGCTTAATTCTGCTTAAAGGCTGAATTTCACCCATAAATTTAGCATGTTTTTTAGAAGTAAGCAAGATAAGAGGAGTGTGAAGTATTAGTGGAGAACTGAGTATATTGCTTTGGTTTTATATATACTGCTACCACTATAATGGACTGTATTTGAAATCCATTTTTTTTTCCTGAAACTTTAGGATAATGCCGATATTTCTAGACCCTGTGTTGTTTTTACATTTAAAAATGAACATTATGCATAAATACATCACACCTGGAAAAACAAACAAAAGTTATATCAAATACATGGATGTTTATTTGTTATATCCTTCTCCCTATATTAATTACGAAAAATTATTTTATGGAAGTGCAAATTACAGTAACCTAAAATAAGGAAATATGGCTAGATCAGTACATATTAAGTACTTAATTTTAGGCTTATGGATAGACTAATTTCTGTAGTTTTATTGCAGTGTTTATTTAACAGAGACACAGATGGTATCCCTTTGATTATCCAAAATTCTGCCAGTCGAGCCAGGGTATAAATGCGTATTTTAAGGTGCTTGAACCTATTTTACTTAATAAATTGTACTTTCAAGACCATATCTAAGATGTCATTTCTGGGTTTATAAAGAAGTATCGGTGGCCTCCGTGGGTTGGAGAAGGTGCCCGTTATCAAATGGGTGTACTGGTGTAAAACAAGCAGTTGTAATTTTTGGAAGTGAATCAAACTGTGTAGACAATAAGTATTAAGGAACAGAGGGAAGTACAATTAAGAAATGTTTCTTAATAAACTTGAGTGACTGTCCAGTTTTGGTCTATGTATCGAGTGTATTTTATATGTGTGTGTGTGTGTATATATATATATATAAAGTGTATATCAGTTACTTCTTGTTTGCCACCAAAACTCAGAAAACATAAATTCTTAATGCAGTATTTTCTAAAGTTCATAGGTACTTTATAACTGCAGGTTCTTACCTGGGTTTTGGTTTT
The DNA here is from genome assembly GCA_013400035.1 of Rynchops niger. Taxonomy (NCBI): domain Eukaryota; kingdom Metazoa; phylum Chordata; class Aves; order Charadriiformes; family Laridae; genus Rynchops; species Rynchops niger. Next base: position 155,117 of record VXBH01006862.1, on the reverse strand, counting down.
AGCCCATCAGCAGTGTTTTTACAACTGTCTTAAAATTTGAACACAGACTTTCTTGGTTCGCCACGTGTTTTTGAAAAGGGCTTGGAGCAACATACTTGACAGTAAAGGTGCATCTGATGACTTTGTATCGGTGTTTGAGTTTTGGTAAGTCTTCTAATAACAGCAGCTTTCCATGGGTCTCTGCTCACCAAGTTTTCTTATAAATCGCTTCTTGTTTGCCCCCAAGACTCAGAAGGCGAGCTGATACCTGCTGTGCTAACCCCTCTGTTCATGGGGCCTGTTCTGTTTGGTTGGAGCAGTCAAATACCCCTGGCAGATATTGTCCGAACGCACTCTTTCTTGACTGAAGAATAGCAGCCGTCTTCTGGTTAGTTTACATTGTGGCTGCAATGAAGAACACCATTCTGAGGAAACAAACTTACTGTGATTTATCAGTAGCCCGGAGAAATCACTGGAAGTCAGTTTAGCTGGAGCCCATCTAGTAGGAAGAGCACTAAGAAGTGCAACATTTATGGCAAGGCAAGTTAGAGCAGCTGCCAGTCCAGCAGTAACTATCAGTCTTACCTGTGCGTTTTGACTAAATTCTCATCCCTGCCCAAAGTACAGTCTTCAGACTTCTAAGCAGAGCAAAGACGGAGGCAGAAGAGATAAAACAGCACCAGAGGAGCCCATCATGCTAAAACCAGAACAAGATGAGGTGCAGCTGATGATTCTGGAATAAGTTCTAGAACAAGTCACCTGGACAGGTCAACTAGGGGATGTTCTAAGAACACATTTCAGAGATTTGTTTGTTGTGTGTGGTTTTTTTTTCTTTTTTTTTTTTTTTTTTAAACGGCCAGCAAACAACAACAAACTGCAGGAACCCACTGAGGAAGCCTCACAGAAGCAGATTCCAGAGCAAGATGAGGGAATCTGCAGATTAGCAAGAGGGTTTCAAGTTAATGTCAATGTTTTAAAAGAGGTAGTATAAGCAATAGTACATATAGCCACATGTACAAGTCGCATCATTATTGTTCTAGGCTTCCTGTCACCTCTCACCACTGTATGGACGGATTACAAGAGCGCCAGGGAAATTAAGTGTGCAGGTAGGGATTTGTTCTCTCTAAACCTGAATTATTAAAAATAATTAAAGCTTGGATTAGAGTGTTTGGAAGCACCAGCGTATTTTTCGGGATATATTGTATTCTTTGGAATTCTGTCTCACTTGAGGGCTGTTACAGTGTATGTCACTATTGGCTTTGAAAAATTGTTCTCTGGGTACTCTTTCCTTGATGCATCATTCAGGTGGTAAGGGCACAGCAAAAGGAAGGTAATTCTGTGGCTAGGAAGTGTCTGAATCCTAATTTGGTGTCCTGTTCAGTGGTCACACACACTTTTACTCTTTCTTGGCTATTCACGAGGATTTTTCACACATTTCAAACTCAAAATGTTCTCTTAGATCCTAGTAAAGGACATATACCAAGTGTCTTTTACCGTACTTTTTAAGAACCCCTCCGTTCCTTGATAGGCTTTTTGGCAGTAGGTGATGAATGTCTTCAAACAGGTGGATGAATTCCTTCTGTTGGCATACAGAAGTAGTTCTCTGTTCCTGACAGAGCTATCCAATACATTAAACTCCTCTGCTCCTCCTTCAGCCTGAGTTAAACAATCCATGACTGTTGCCGTTAATCCATTAAGGAACATGAGTTCCTTAATCTAAAATGACCAGGCTAAAAGAGTTAAGTATGAAATCCTTTCACTAGTGTGTTGGAATGTACGTATGATGGAATAGTGTGTTTCACTATTATGGCTGGAATTGTGGCTGGCAAAACCTTTTGAATAGGTCTATGTAGAGGTGAAATAAAGAGTACAACAAGATTAATTTAAGTATCAACCTGCAGGTGTGCATGATGCAGAATGTAAGGGGCAGGGATTGTTTTCTTCTAGATGAGCAAAGAATCCTTGCTCTTTCATTTCACTGGTAGGACAGTGTACCTCTGAATAGCCACCAAGACGTTTTGGGAGAGGGCCAGGCACTTCTAGGGCAGGTAGGACAAAAAAGCCTGATGGCTCACCTACTGCATGAAAAACACATTGATGCTGGCAACAAAGACAAGTGACATTTTCAATAGTGTCGGTATCTATCAATAGTGCATAAACGGATGTTGAACATCTGGAATGTGTCATAGCAATCTGTTAAATGCATGTTATGCTCTCTCTTCCTGTTGCTTCTTAAGTTTAAAGCTGTAGGTGCGTAAGCATCCTTTATTTTTCTTATTCTTATGGATCTGGTCTTGGACTGTTATTCAGCAAGACAGTAAATCTGGTTTTGGGGCATATCACTCATGTTGCTTATTCTAATGTGTTCTAACAAATGTGAGAGGTGGCTGTGTCCTAGGGGATTTCATGCTGTATCAGGTATCATATCTCTTCTTGCAGGCCTGAAAGCATAAACTCTGAAATGCATGTTCTGGTTAATTCAACAGAATTAGAGTTGTGTGCTCATGACTGATCTGAGTCAAATTTGTACCACTCGGTGATGTGACAGGGTGCAGAGGTGGCTGTGAAGTGATGACCTCTGTGTTGACAGATGCACCTTCTTGTTGGCAGCATGGAGACTTTGACTCTGTACCTGCCCTTTTCCTTTACCGATTCTGTGCAGAGCGTAACCTGTCACAGCAATGCAGAGATCACTGTAGTGTCTACAAGTGAAGTGCTGATGAGGTGTCCTCTTCTGTTCTCTGTAACCTTTGTATTCTGGTGATCTGACATTGGAAGTACAAGCTCCTCTGCTGGAACCCTGGGTTGACAAAAACTCCAAGGGACAAATGAGGAGCATGCAAAGTTCAAAGGGCTCCAACTAAATGTGCCCATTGGGTCATAAGTTGCTACAGACTGTGTGGGTATCACACTAACGACTAGACAGCATCTAAGTCTTGAGGGTGCTGTGTGGAGGAGATGATAGGCCTGCAGTTCTGCTTGGAAGGCGATTCTGTGCTAAAAGGTTTCTAAACAATGGATTTCTATCTATATGTTTCTCTTACCTCACAAAATCGTATATAAAAACTATACCTACTATAATACGGCAATATGGATTTTCCTCGTGGTTGGTGGGCAGACTTGGATTTTAATTTCTGACCTTCCCAATGTTCTTCACTCTTATATCAGTGGGAGGGACTAGATATTTCTGATCTTACTTCTGACTACATTCAAATCCAACCAAGCAATCAGTGACTTCTCTGACTTTTTTTGTATACGGCTGTGGGAAAATTCCTGGTTGGCTGGCTATGAATTAATGAAAATCCTTAGAATGCTTCACTAATGATAGCTCCTGTGGCTTTAAAAATGCTACTCCCTTTTTTAATTTGAGGGAGGTCACAGGGGTTTACAGAAACTAAGAAAAGAAAACTTAACATCTGGTCGTGTTCTGTTGATGACTGCTTTTGTGTGAAGAAAAGTTATGGCGTCTCCTCAGCATCAAACGCATTCAAGGTGATCCTTTCTAAGAACACTTTGCAAGAATAGTTTTCACTCAAACTGTGTTTTCTAATTAATTTTGCTTTGTATTTTCAAATGGAGGATTTTAGTCCTCCATGGGAATCCCAAGCTCATAATATTGACGCTTAAAATAGACCCTACCTTTATAAAATAAACTTATTTTCTTGAGTGCTGTATTTATAATACAAAAAATATTTATGTATGTTTCTAATATTTTCCTTTAAAGTTGTAAAACTCCAAGATTAAAACAAGGTATTTGCTTAGATTCTGGGATTCGTGAACAGATTTTTTTTGTTGGTGGTGCTTGCATAGCCGTAGTTAAGTTTAATTTCATCTATTTGCATATAAAGTTCCAAAGAATAATCTGATTCGTAAATGTCTCCTTTTTATAATTTTAATTTTACAGGCTAAAAGAGAATGATTTTTTTTTTTTTAGTAATACAGGTTCAAATTATTTGTGAATTTAGTTTAGCCAGTAGGAAGGTGTAATATGCGAATGTTTAGTGCCAAACAGTAGATCTTCTGAACTGCTAAAGCTAGAAGGTATCAGCTGTTCAGTTAAACATGTGTGTTCCAGGTGTGACTGGCCTGGAATCAGAAAGCATAAAACCATACAACTTTAGAGACTTTTTGTAGTCACATTATCTTTTTATTTTATACAATGACTTAAACAAACTATCTGTAGGCCTCTATTTGTCGTCTGCTTGTGGAGACAACACCCCAGTCTCTTTTCCTTTTAAACATGAAATACTAAGGATTTTGTTGAGTGGTTTTGTTTCTGTTGTTTGTTGGGTTTTTTGTTTTGTTTAAAGAGCTAAAACCTGACCTGTTAAAATCAGTGGCAAAGCTTTGACTTCTGTTTTGATGGGATTTTGTCTTTTATACCTCAAGTGTGTTGATGCTTTGTGATTGCCTGTCACTGACCAGCTCTGGCTGCCTTCGGTGCAAAACCGGGTGCTTTGCACCCTTGAAAAACAAGTTGGCTGCTTCTCTGTGGGTACGGGGATGTTCCTGCCCACTAAACCAGGACCCAGTTTCAGAAGGCAGCTCACTTCCACAGCAGTGTCCCAGGTGAGGAGTGTTTGGGTGCATCTTCTCCGCACAGGGCAGCGCTGCTGGACTAACGGGGAGCCAAGGAGCTGAACAGCAGGAGCGGGACCCCCATGTTAGTGCGGCATCACACTTGTCTTCGCGGCTGAGCCACCGCAGAGCCATTTGCTAGCATGGCCTTTTCTGATGCTTAGGCTTTCGTGATAACTAATGGCCATCTTCAGTCCCAGTGCTGCGTAGGTGTGTGCTGGAACAACCCATAGAGTGTGTTGTCACAGAGTAGGTCAGTGCACTTTAAAGGTACATCTTAGTTTATCACATAGTAATAACTTCCTTTACAAATAGGCCCTTAGGGACAGATACTTTGTTTTAAATGTACCAGCGAAACTTTGGGTTCGGCTGCCCAGACAATGAAGAATTCCTTCCCTTTCCTCTGAGCTGCTCAGGTGCCTTGTCTCAAAGCCCTTGGAAAGCCTGTGTGCTTCCTACGCCTCCGATTTCTATGGGGATCGAAGTTATCTCCCTGTCTGGGCTTGCCCCTAGTTATAGGCAGTGGTAACAAAATGAGGGTGGAAGCTGGAAGCGGTAAGTTGTGCAGTTCACTCTGAGCAGAAGGATTGTTCTGTCTGGATGACCTTTAAATACGGTGTGGGATGGGGGTGTTGCTGAATTTCAAAACTTTTTAGCAAAGTTTTCAAGCTTGTGCTGGGCTTCCCCTTAAAGTCTTAGAGATACGGGGTTTAAACAGTGATGTAGGCTTCACCCTGTAAGTGTGAGCAGATCCTTAGAAGATTGGAGTGGGATTCTGAAAAAGAACGGAGTGCCCTAACTCCTATTAACTTTCAGTGGGATTTGTTCTCTTTTGTGGCTCAGGGTGTAGTTACGTTTTATATTGACTTAGCAGTGAAGCTGGTTGGTGAAATTTTCACTCCCATCTAATTCTTCCCGCTTTGGTGTTGCTGTTTGCCCTTCCCTCCCCACCTGCCTTAATGCACCTGTTTGTGAGCTGCATTGTAAATCGCATTATTAAAACAGTTTGGATTGACAGTATCCCTATGTCTTTTTCTTTCTCTTTTCACAACTGGGGTCATTTCAATGACATGGATAAAGTGAGGTCCCCAGGCAGTTGTCTTTAGCGTATGTTCAGAAGGGGTGAGCTACAGCACGAGGGAAGAGCCAAGCACTGGACAGGGAGTCGGGGAACTCCCTAAGCTAATTTTGTGATTAGCTCCATGTAACTATTCATATACTTTTTTTAAAGGTTCCTAAACTAACACACCTCAAGGGTGGGAATTTAAAAGGTATCTCATCAAAGGAGTTTGGGCTTATTTAGTATACTGAGCATGTAAAGTCCATATTATATAAGATTTTTCATGTGAACATTTTTTGAACAGTGAATTTTTCACAAGCAGGATGATGATAATGTTTCAGAAATGGCTGTGGTGCCTGTTGAAATGCAGCCAGCTCTGGTGGAATACAGCAGTTGCCTAAGAGCTCACGGTAACGCTATACAGCCCTTCCTGCCAGGAAATGAAGAGTAGTGCATTCATTTGTAACCCGAGGGGGGAACTTTGCTGTGCAGCCTAGAGTTTGTGAATGGAATTTGGGCAGATTACCACTAAAATTACAGAGTGACCCACTAGGTCTTGTATAACTCTCTCTGTTTCTTAGCTTGGTCTGAAAACATCACTTCTTATTAGTACAGTATCTACGAGCAAATTTCTGTAGTTGTGGAGTACAGTTAAGGATCGTTCCTCCTTATAAAGAGCTTTGATTTTATTTACTGCGTCAGAATTTTTGTCTGAGGCCTCCTGATAGCACTTCACAAGGCACGTATTAACAGCCCCAAAAGAAGAGAGGGCCAGGTGTACAGCCTGATGCTTTTGTTATAAAACAACATCTAATGTTTTGCTTTTTCTGTTGTATAATGCAAATATTTAGCTAAGATACTTTTCAAAGAATCGATAACATAATCTATTCCAAAATGGTTACAGTTTTGCTTTATTTACATTTTTCCAGCAAATTATGTTGGTGATGTCTAATAATTATCTTTACATTAATTTAGCATCTGACAGGAGTAATAGGTTAACCACATAAAAGGTAAAATGAGAATCAAAAAGACAAAACAAACACCTAAGTCGGCCTGACCCGTAACAGGTGAAAAGTTATTATTCCATGCTTCTTCAGAACATCAATGGAAACAAAACCTTTATCTTTTATTCATTAGTTAGGAATAATGCAGGTTGGGATAGCTTAGCTTTCTCCATATAGTTGCATTTGTAAGAGTAATTCACTAATCGTGCCATTCGCTTTTGGGGTTCTTTTTCAATAAGGACCACTAGCCGTGAAATGTCATGCAGAGGTTTGAAAATGGGACATTCAGCTCACTAAAGAATGAGCTGCAAGGACAGAAGTTTCTTTTTATTACATTCTGGCAGTAAATGTAGGAATCCAAGCCAGAAAATAAGGGATAGAATAATGCCCAGTATCATTTAACAATGCCGGTAGATGTGGATGGCCACTGTTCGATGTGACCACCTTACATTTGATATATGTGTTTTAGTTATTGTTTATTATATTCCGTTCAACCGCAGAAGTTGGCAATATGTAAACTCCAACAGTTTATTTGCGTGCATGGAAAGTTGATTGGTAGTTACAGGTATGATTCCCCTTCCCCCTCCAATATGGTTAAGTTTTGTTGCAACAGAGAAAATAATGGTTTCCATGTTTATATTTTACAATCACATCCAAGCAGTATCCCTGTTGTAAGTTATAATTTATATTGGGAGTGAAACTTGCTGGTCTTGGGATTTACTTCTCAATTTACTGCAATAACGTTATTTTATTTTAATGGAGATGAAGGTTTAAACTGAAAGGGTTTTACATTCTGTATTGTGTTTATCATCCTGTTAAATTTTTTAGGATTAGCTGTTTAAATATTCAGTGTAACTTAGGTAAAAGGAAGTCAAGTAAAACTTTGAGAGAAATACAGGTTCTGTTTAACTTTTTAATCCACATATTTAAATGCTTAAGCTCTTAAAACTTACATTGCAGTTCTCACTTCTAAAGACGACTGCTAGAAGGAAACTCGTTCATGGTATTGATTTTCTATATAGAGACCTTTTTGTTAGAAGTAATTGTTTCCTACAGAAAAAAGATCAGTTAGTGTGCACAGCTCTAAAAATAATAGGTTAAAAATGATTGTAAATGCTTTTTCAAATATTTTTAAATTGAAAAGAGTTTTTTTCCTAATTTGATCAAAGTCGCGTAACCTGTGGCTCTGTTTTTGTTACACATGCTGATGGTCTGTGGATAGCATTACATTTTTTCAGCATGAAACTGAACACTTCAAATCCCTAAAGCAGTCTCAAATTTATGGTTAATAAAAGAATTTATTGTACTGGATGTCATCTGTTATATCACTCTGGGAACAGAAACTGGCAGTGAGCGGACAGGAAATATTTCCATTTCAAATCGCTGCAATCTTAGGGTGAAGGTGTCTGATTTCAGAAAAATCACTGTGACTATCAATGTAATAGAAGTATTTTATTTAAGAAGAGTATCGTCCTTTTCAAATACTTCTTTTTGCTTTATAGTATTTTATGTAAAGATGTAACTTATATTATTCATGTCTCATACTTTCTGTATTGAGTATTGGTCCCTTAATCTTCGCAAGGCAGAAGGAATAGCAGTAAAGCATTTCCAGGTGAATATCTGCACATGCCAAGCGAACGGCAATTTGATGAGTGACCATACGGTGACCAAACTGCTTCAATCTCAGACCTTTGCATGTGTAATTGGTTGGGTTTTTCAGAGCGTGAACTCCTATGTGATGATTAGATTCTTGCAGTTTAATGGGTTTCTTCAAGTCGTCTCCTTTTCGACTGTATTATAAAGTGAGGTCCGTGGATTGTAACTTCCTTAATGGAAACTTCAAGCATTCACATTGAAGATTCCGTATATTTTTCATGTGTTAAGTTGTATTTGAACAACTCTACATTTTAAAGTATTTAAAGCACTTCAAATAATTATACATTTTAAATGGGTCTGTTTGTCTATGGGACGTTATAACCAGGGGGAAAAAAGTTTTACATTTTGATCTTCAGCATTTCATCCGGAAATACTCCATTTTTCATTTGCATACTGTTGTGCTTTCATATGTGGTTATCAAAGTTTGGAAGCAATTGTGTATTTCCTTCTTTAAAAGATGTGTAGCAAAGGCATAAGTGTTAATCATTTTTTACAGATACTGTATGAGACTGACTAAAATTAATTTATTGGAAGGCGGGTGTTAGTTTAACTTTTTTGGTGCAAACCAGCTTATCTGGCATTATTTTGAGGCAAATTGTGAGAAAAGCATATGAGAAGAAAGCATTACCATATAGTGGCCATGTGAACACTAAATCTGATTGATAATTTTCTTTTGAGTCCTTTCTCTTTGAACTAATTAAGAGGGTGGAAGGAAAACCAAGTTAGAGGTGGAAGGAAAAAGGAATTAATGGTAATGTTCAGAAGAAAACAATAAAAATCGAGTATGTTTGCTTTCCTTCTGGGATTCTGTATACCTTGATGTGACATGGGTATATTTGTAAACAGAGAAATCAGTTCTGAAGCTTTTTATTCATTATTTTAACGAACATGGGTAAGCAGTGAATTTGGTGTGTCTCGTGCCTTGGGGGATCTAGGCTGGAGTAATGGAGATCATCAGATTAGACAGAGGTTAAATAGGTTTCAGATAATGCTTGCTGTATTTGCTTGATTGGTTTCTGTCCAATCATGGTAAATTAGTACACAAAGGTAACTACTTAAAAATCAAGGGAAAAGTTAATATACCCTGTCACTAAAATCAGAGCAGTCGATTATTTTACCTGACTTGACACCCTGTTTCTGCTAGATTGTAATGTAGGGTCTTGAACGTCACCTTGTGGAAAGCTCAGTTTGTTGTCACTGTAAATGTGACCTTTATTCATCCTTAAATGTTTTATATATTAATTTTGTAAGTTTTTTTTTTTTCTCTAAGCCTCAGTAGATTACCATTTTGATTTCCAATTGTTCCTGTCAAATTTCTGTGAGCACTTAGTCCCAGTTACCCCGACTATACTATTACAGTAACTTAACCTCACACCTTATTACTAATCAAAACAACTCAAGCAAGTAATCCACAAATTATAATGTGGAAAATTGTGCGTCTGTTTTCTTTTATAGTCAAGTCTTAGCTTCTGTATATCAACTCTGCATCAAGTTAGTTATTTAGGTGTATGGGGTTTTTTTGTCTTGTGTTCCTGCAAAGCTGAAAAACAAGCCTTAATAGGGTCAAGATTTATTACTTAACTTGGGCAGTTTGGAATAGTTTTATTATCTGAGGTGTAGACAAAAAAGTAATTAATTAAATCTGCGTGTAAAAACCAAAGCACTCCCCTTTTAAGTAGAGGAAAAGTTTAAACTATGGTTTTGTTGTAAAACTTATTAGTTACTGTGAATATCACCAAAGGACGTGAGCTGAAATCCTCATCTCATTATGGTGAGTGTGGTGTGGGGATGGACACAGTATAAATGCAAGTCTGCTCTGAGTACTGCGCTATCCGAAATTACTTCGGACACAACTGGAGGAAAGGAAATGCTGTTATCCCATTTTTACAGATGAGAAGCTGAGGCACAAAAGGTGTTAGACTTCCTCTAAGTTGTAGAGATCGGGTATCGATAGAGTAGGAAATTAACCCATGTTTCCCAAGTCTCTGAGCAGGGAGAAATCACAAGACAATTCTTCTGTTCAAAATACAGCGCAAAAGGTGTTTGTGTATTTTTTAATTTGTTTTTTAATGGTCAGTGCTTCATGCCTAAGGCATTACACATGGAATTCTGTGAGATGGAAAGCGAGATTGAGAATCTTTTTTCGGTTGTAAGGCTTTAGCGTTGTCATCCTCCTCCTCATGGGTGTGTGCAACACGCCAGGAACGTGCTGGTCTGTGACCGGACATCATGACACCTCCCACGGTGATAATCAGTTACAGCCCCTTGCACACGGGCACTGAGCCTACCTTCACCTTTCGGGGGTTACTGCAAGAGAAATGCTACGTAAGAAGATACGTCTTCACTGATTTTTTTAAATTTTTTTTTTTTCCCCCTTGAACAGCATGTGTGTTTGATGTAGTATTCTGAAACGATTTTTTTTTTTATTCCTGGCAATTTTAGCGAGGTAGGTGAAATTACAGGTTAGGATGCCCTCTCTTCGGGTTCCTTTTGCTTGTAAGGGCTTAGTGCGGAGTGAGTCTGGATCTTACTGGTGCTGCTTGCCTGGAAACCAGAGGAATTTCTCTAGGGCAGCACCGTGATAGTGTTTTTCCTGAGGCTAAATGCACTTTGTGCCATTCCTGCGTTGTGTCAGAGTAGGCCATGAGAGGGCAGACCCATATGCCAAGCCCGCATTTGTGCATCAGGCGTTTGATTTTAGGGTTCTTTCCCAAAGTGTGACTTCATACTATTTACTAGTGAGTTATGTAAATTTATCATTTAAAAGAAAGCTGCTTTGACAGAAAAACTAAGTGTTATCAAGATATAGATTTTCTTCACCTTTTTTTTTTGTTGTTGTCGGAGAGCCAATTTCAAGCGATAAGAACAAAAAGTGTTCCAAGGTTCTAGGAACTGGGTAAGAGCAATCCATCATGAAAAAGGTGTAGAATAAATTTGAAAGACCTTAAGTAGTGGTTAAACAAATGGCACCAATGAGGTAATTTAAAGCCCAGGTAGGTTGTGATACAGGTTGTGTCGGTGTTTTAGCTGATACCACTTTTCATATCAAGTAGTGTATTAATTAGTATGAAAACTGTTATGAGCTTACTGTGTACTGTAGGAATAGAACCTGTAACCTTTGCTTTGGACTACTTTCAAAAGCACTTAACGTTAAATACGTAGGAGAAATGCATCTCTTAAACTGTTTTACTTGTTCAAGCGTATTATAAAGTGTGATATCCATGGGGTGTAACTTTTATTAGTGGAAACTGAATGCAGTCAGACTGGAGTTTCAATACCATTTCAAACATTAAATCTCTTTAAAAATTGTATTTAGGTTCCCTTTTTTAGTAGTTATAAACCTCATGGGACTTGATAGCACATAATGCCTAAAGAGTTTGCCAGTACAGATATGCTTAAAACACACACATTTCCTTGATTTTTTTTCCAACCGTAAGATTTAGCAATGCTTAATGGTATTCAGATCCAAGTATTGAAGAGAGATGAGCATGCAGGAATATTTGAATGCGTTCTTTCTCCTCTTCATCTTTT
>VXBH01006862.1:112382-143284 GCA_013400035.1 Rynchops niger | reverse complement strand
TTTTTTTTTTTTTATTGTGAAAAGCCTCAACAATCTTGGTGGCAGAAGCTGTTCTCTGTAAAGAGATGGTTGAGTGGAACAATTAGGGACAAAATATTTGGATTGGCAGAGTGTGAAAATCTGAACTCTAGGAGAAGAAAGTCAGCCTTGAGGATCAGGCGAATTCTTAGATAAACTTTATTCAAGACTGGCAGTTCATCTTGAGAATGTCTCCTAGAAAGCTGTGTTTTGTATGGTTTTATTCTGTTGTGTTCAAATTCCTGGCGTTGATCATTTGGCAAAGTTTTTTTTCTGCTTAAACGGCTGTAAGTGGGGAAGGTCCAGTTTGCTTGTAGAGAGGGGCCAGTAGAGTTGGAATATTTGAGTACTATTTCTTCCAAGTATCCTTCAGGTGGACCAGAAGTGTTTGTGCAGCTTTGTGTGTCATTCTGACACATTCCAAATTTTTGGCTGCGTATATGATGGCTGACTCCATAGAGGGTAACCAGGAGTGTATAAAGCTGAAGCTTTAAATCTGCAGCCACCAGATGTATCTGCCTGGGTCTCTGAAGTTCAACCATGTGGATCGTCAGTACGTAGTAAGCACTGGACCCTCTAATCCTCACTGCTGATTGTATTACTGCCTAAGCTGGGGGAGAAATTTTCATCTTCTTTGTGGGCCAGGACTAGACAGAGGCTCTAAGAAGATATTTATTAAAAGTGCATAGTTCAGCAGTGAGAATCTCTATTTGCAAGCTCATCTCGAGGAGGTGGGAGTAACAATGCGTAGCAGGGAAGGAACCAAAGCCCGTTCCTTTCTCATGGTTAGAAGGAAGGGCAGCAGAGCTGAGGCTTGTTTCTGACTGCAGGAAGCCACCTCATGCAGCTTCTCCATTAGCTCCCTGAATGGAAGAAAGGGAGGAATTCTTGATTGCTTCCTAGGGGAAGATTTATAGAGAAAGGTAACTTTATTAGCATAGTTGACGTACAAGAGCTTTTACTTCTAAGCAAAAAGTATTTTTAGTCACTGTGTTTGACTTAATGGTCTGTCCATTTTTGCTGGTTTTGTTTTGTTTTTTTTTTTTATTTTTCCCCATCCAGATTAAAAAAGTCTGTTACAGTCAGTATGACACTTTGTTCTGAAACTATTGTAATCCGCCCCTCGCTTTTGATGAGGGGATTGTATAACATGACTGTATATGGAATAAATGCGGCGCTTCTTGTTGTGTTGTTATTCTTATTGTCCCTCATGATACTGAACATAATGCAAAGTACCTTTGCTTTGCTGCCGAGTAAATGCCTATCACGTGTAAAGTCCTACCTTCTTATTGCCTGCGCCTTTTTAAGTTACGTGCCTCACAAGGATGGTAACTTTGGGAAGGGATGGCTGTATCATTTTAAAGAAAGTTGGTTTTTTTTACTTAGTCTCCTGCAAAACCAAGTTTCATGTGAGGTATTAAAAATACTGTTGGCAGAATGGTGAAAGATTCTTTAAAGCTGGAACATGGGATTTTGGCAAGCAAATAATTGATTGTTCCTGGAATTGAACCACGCTGCTTAGAAATTCTCAGTTTTAAAATCCTATGGATGAGTACAGTTGTGTGTTTCTAAATCCCCAAGAATAGGTTTTTATGTCCAAAATAATTGCATTACTTCAACGGCAGGGATTAAGAGGGAACAATCCCAAATCCTATCTACTTTAAAAGTTTTATGAGTTGTGCAGCACTCTAATCAGTAAAGTGAAACTATTGCTAAATGGCCTTGCCTCCGGATCCTCTGTTTATACGTTGGTCCTACAAAACCTATGTGCATTAATTTTCTTTACAGTCGTGAGCTCCTCTGAATATGTAATACTTTCCTTAGTTGTGCCTGTATATTTCATTTGTGTAAGAATTCAAATATGAAGTTTCTATGCATATGCATTTCATATTTTCCGACTGCAAAGCTCTAGAAGAATGTCAGGGACTTTCTCAAATAATATAAGAGAAGGATAAGAACTGGGGAGAGACATTGTCTGAACACACACAAAACAAAATAGATGTGCTGTGTCAAATTTTTCACATTCCAGCCTTTATGTGATGTTCTGCTTTAAAGATTTCCTTGCAAGCAGCTGTTCTTATCGTTTTCCAAAGTTACAAATCAGATAAACCCACCCTGTACCACACCGGGAGTATTTCCAGTCTGCTTGATCTAAGTTTGTTTACAAGGAAAATCTCCAACAATGCAGCAAATTTCACATTTTAATTTTTTTAGGTTATGAATAAAGCAGTTAATCCACATCTGATGACAGTTTCCCCCAGAGTTGTTAGGGGTTTTCTGCATGCACTCTGGCATTAGATTGAGAAGCAGCGAGCAAAAAAAAAACCCCACCCTGAAATAGTCACAATTGCGAATTGTGTTCTGGCTGAAGCTTAAAACCGAACCTGTGAAGTCGATCCTAGTTACTTTTACAGATTTTGTGTTTCTTTGGATGAAACCTGGGAGCAAACAAAGAGCTCATGGTAGGAGGTTCCAATTTGAAAAATAGGAATCTGGCAGCAGCAGGTTATTAGTGAACCATTTATGATTTTGGAAATAAGTTTTTTTCGTTGTTCTCCAGGTGCCACTGCATATGCTCAGCTTTAAAGGAAAAAACCTGCTTTTGAATCTGGCTGGCTTAGAAGCACTTGCTCATTTAGGAGAAGCAGCAAACCTTCATGTGCATAAAATCTTGAAAGAGATGATTAATCCACTTGCTTGGTAGCTCTGAAGTATTCTTCTTTGCTTTCCTTTTTCACCTGTTCTCTCTTCTGAAAGCAACATGATTTCTTAATGTGGTAAGCAAAATGAATGAATTAACATATCCATGTATTTTATATACCTGTTAATATAAATAATGTATATCCGTTTTTCTCTCATGCTTCTCAGTCATCTCTTGAAACTTCTTCTTGATTGTATTCTGTCTTTGAACAACTTTGGGAGAGAAAGACTGTGTCGCACAGCTTATGGCTGCACGTTAAATGGAGAGTCAATTAAATGAATGAAATTAGATTGTTTAATTGCTTCCTAGACAGGTTGGTTTAGAAGTGCTTGGGCATAAGCTAAAATGCAGTGCTTACGCAATTGTTCCTCTAAGTGTGAAGGACCCTGTAGGCATATTGAGGTTGTGGGTAACTTCCTGCCACAGGAAGAAATATATTCTTTAATTTTAGTGGAATAATTAGCCAGCTTGTTTGTTTTATAGTATGCAGTGTTGTATATTAAGCAGTAAGCATGCATAGCAGGCTTCATTAATTTCTCCTCCTCCATTATTTCAGATGTGAGTTATTCTGCGCGTTTGTTGTTTGTAGCCCAAGTCGGTGTTTCTCAAACTGACTTGTCTTGGGTCCCTCTAAAATCTACGTTACCATTTGCCCCCCGCTTCCTTCCTGGTCACAGTCACTGTGCGAGCACCTGCCTTGGCGCTGCTCTTTCTCCCCCTCCGCTCCCCAAACACCTCCTCTTTTCCCCCAGCTCTCCTGCCAGCGTCGTGTCCCACAGTTAAGAGGTTTAGCTACAGGCTTTTGGCCAAGTATCCTTAGACCAGCACATTTCAGTAATGTTTGTGGGAAACGTGCATTGTTTGAAAATATTTCTTCTGTTGGTTTTTTGGGGGGCTTTTTTGTTTGGGTTCTTTTTTCAGAAGGCTTTTAATTTACAAAACATTATTTACACAACAAAGTTGGAAAAAATTAAATGTGACAGGGCAAACTATAGAAAACTTCTTAGGCAAACTAGCATATTGCATGAGAGAAATAAGAGCTGGGTACCCTTCTGCCGTGCTTTGCTGCATTGAATTCCTGGGCTTGACGCGGAGATTTAAGATTTTCACGGTGGGCGGCAAACAGTATAGATTAAACTTGCTTCTATTGTTGTTAAATTGTGGCTTTAAAATCTGTCTGTTCTTTAAACTAAAGCAGTTGATGTACATTCAGTGAACAGCTGCGTGGAGCCGTGTTGCGCACTGCAGAGTCGTGCAGTAAAGACTTTTGTTGCATTTCTTCCTTACGATGATGCCTTACCTCTCTGTCAGACTGACTAATGTGTCACGGAACCTTCCACCTTGCCTTTTCTAAACAGAAACTAAAATAGCCTGGAATGAGGCATCATGAAAACGCACTTTCACTGTTCGGATTTTTTTTTTTAAATTTTTTTTCTTTTCTTTTAGATAGGATACGCTGCAATTAGTGATCTTCATTCAGCATGTTTCACCACAAAAATCCAAAAAGGCCCCCATGAAGCTAGCTGGCGTATGAGTAAACATGCGGGGGTTTAGGGACCACCTCGCCCTCGGACAGGGTTTAAGTCAGCAGCTGTTCCGTTCAATATCCTTCCATGATAGCAGGAACTTGAGAAAACCGTATCTAGCTGAAACGGCAGAAGAATTTGCTCAGACAAAATGTAATTACCTATGTGGGAAGTCAACCATAAAACCATGGATAATGTCATGGGTTTGTGAAAAATGAGATATTTAATGATCACAAAAGGTCAGGACAGTTCTTACACAAAAGAAGTATGAGTTCCTTATGTTTGGTTTAGGAAACTTGATAATACACGTTACTCTTAAAAGAAAGTTTAATTTCCTAGATTTTTATGTAAAGTAGCTTCCTCCCTCAGGTTGTACCTGGATTATAACTCACAGTGTCTGGGCCATCTATGCAGTCCTGGGTTTGAATTTTTTACTTCTTAGAGGGATTTGACAGTCGGTTAAGTTAGCACATTTTTTTCCAAAAAGCTAGTATGGGCATTTCATGTTTTTTTCCACGTCGAAGGGCTTAAATTGGGGTAAAAATCTGTATTCTGGAAGATGGAGAAGGAATATGCTAAACGTGAGTATGTCTGACGGTTTTAAACAAAGGGAGGTGTATTGTGCCTGCCTCAGGTCACCAGGCGTCTGCTCCCTGGAAGGCTGAGCTCTGCTGGGAAACTCAAAGCATTGAGTATGTTCACATGAAACAAGGGTTCTTCCAGTTCAGAGGAAGGGCCTGATTGATCTACCAGACAACCTAATACTCTCTCTGAAAGGGACAGTTGGGTAAAGGTGATGTGCTAACACCTGGAGGTCGACCGTTGAATTTTCACAAGTAACGTGGAAGAAAAATTGGGCTCTTTGAACACGACGGGCTGTTTGTGACCAGGATGCGTTAGGGAAGAACCAGCTGACCAGCCTCTACAGCCAGAGAATAATCAGGGGTTGGATGGAGCATGAAGTTCCTTCCCACTCAAAAATGATGGTTTTCTTTCCCCTGCAATAGGTAGTTTATAATTGAATAAAAACAATGCTTTGCCTTTCATATCTCAGGCCAAATTCAAAATGCAAGTGCTATGGAGACACATTCAGCTCCTCTGCTGCTGAACTCGCATGCTGTGCCTCTAAAGGTGAAGCAGTAAATAACTAACAACAAAGAACCCCCCCAAATCTGATAATTTCTTGTAAATCATTATATTGCTTACATAAGAAGAGACACAAAAGTTGCCAACTTACTAAAAGAAGTTAAAAAAAAAATGTTGTGATGAATCTTTGTCCCTGTTTCAAATAAGAAATAGGCACCGAGAAGCCTGTTGTGAATTCCGTGAATTCAATTTTATTAAAACTTACTTCTCCAGCGTCACTGAGATGTTTTTTGAAAATTTGTTCCCACAATTTGTGCATGTGATGCAGAACACGCACACACACACACACGCACACATATATAGATATAAGGGAAATCTGAATAACATTTATGGTTGGAATTGTCCGTTACACCAAGGCTCTAGTAATAACAGTACAAACCCAGCCAGCCAGGGTGTAGAACTCCTTCTGCCGTCAATGGAGTAGCAAACGTAGCATGGATTGTATATTTTGTTATATTCTGCTGGAAGCAAAATGCCGGCATATAAATAGTACAGATATTTCATCTTTTTACTGATGACTGTAGAAAATATTCTAACTTGGTTGAAAGCATCAAGAAAGCTCTGAAATGAAAAGAGCAGATGTCAAATATAAAGCTTTTAGTTTACTGAGCGATGAGTATGATAAACAATGATTATTCATCTTGATGTTAGAGTTCAAAAACAATTGTCCCTTTGGTTTGCCTCATGGGAGCATGAAATTAGGACCATGTGTGTGTTGATTAGAAACATATGAAAGATGAATCGTGATTACTGTTTTGGTCTGGTGCACAAGGCTATGCTTGAGGGGTAGCGATTTCCTACCTCCTTTGCCAGATCTCGGTAATTAGCGCCGGCATCTATCTCTGTTTCCTGGTATTGATGTTAGAGGGGCTGCCTGACGCTGCCTGTTCACAGGCATAAATTGCCTTTATTGAATGAAAGAGTGTTTGCTCAACAAAACTTGAATGTTGCAGTGTATTTCAGTGTTATTGGTAAAAATGGTTATTCATAAGACAATTCTGAAATCACCAATGCCACCTCTGTCAGGAATTGTCAAATATGAAAAAGAGATGTTATTTTCAAAGATGAAACACTATGTGTTCTAGAGTAAAAGGAAGAGGAAAAAGTTCAACAATAAAAATTAAGCAGATTTTTTATATCTTTCCATTGTATTTAATTTACGCCTCTGATGGCAGACATGAGTTAAATTTAACTTCTCTTGGAGGCACAATTAGTTCCTGTGGTTAAAATTTATTTTAAGCTTTGTTTCTGGAAATGTAATCCTAACTGTGTTCCTCTCTGGGCTAGTAATGGGTAGAAATAGTTGCCGTAAATGCATTTCATTAATAAGTTGTTACCATAAGTGAAGGGTAGCTATTAGAAAAATATAAACGAACGGAAATACAGGTAAACTTCATGTAATAGCCTTTGCCTCTTATTGCTACTTGTGCTCTTTCATGTTGAAAGATGCATATTCAAGTAAAATTAAATGCTTGCACAAGCCTTGAACATCCAAATGAGTTATTTATGAGTATTAGTGTTATTTAAGATATCTTGGGATCTTAACTATTCAAGCTGTTCATGTGGACTGAGGAGCAGATCCAGCACTGCTCTCTGTGATTCGGGGTATGTGAGACGTGATGGACATTCTCTCTGGCTTGCTCGCCCGACGTAGGTGCAGGGGTTGGATCCCAGCTCGTCGTCTGTTCTGGGGAGCTGGGCCTCGAGCTCACAGAATGGGAGATTTACTGTTGCTGTGGATAAACACCACCCATCCGCCCACCCCACCCACTTTTTGACAAACAAGATTATTTGCAGTTTAATTTGTGTGCATTTCAACTTTGATTATGTGTTTAAAGATCAGTTGTCTATGGTTCTTCATTGAAGATGTTTTGCCTGTTTCCTTTCCTGTGTATTCCTTCTCAGGCAGCCTGTATAGAAGTACGAGGACCAAAGGGATTTTGTAGACGAAGCTCCAGGCAATGGAGACTTTCTTTCTAGTAAAGTTCAGAATAAATTAAAAGCTGCATGTAAATTCAACAAATGTTAGTGGTTAATTAACTAAGAATTTAGAGCCCTAGGGCCGTAGCATTAGTATTTATAGTTTTAAAGTAAGATGCTCTAAACAAGTTGCCTTAGCTATAGGCCATTTAAACAGCACAATTACTTTATGGCTTAAAACCAAGAGAATGCTTCCTTGAAGAAAACTCACAGCAATAAGTACTTGGAGGATTAGTACCAAAGTTTAGCACGATGAAATTGTCTGACTAGCTTACATGTTTGAACCTATAACTAATGTGGCAGTGATCTAGTTCAGTACTTTAAGGTGACCCTAATTCTCTCACCAGTTACTGCAGCTTTTTTGCACCTTTTGTACACTTGGGACCAAATTTTTACAAGCAGTTAAGTTTCATGGGCTGCTTGAGTTTGGCTTATGGTTGTATTTACTTTTTGCATCTACTTTATTAATGATTATGGTATATTGATTTATACTTCTACTGTTACCTCTTTAGTGATGTCACCGTAATCCCAGTGGAAATGCAATTAAAGGTGCTGTGAAAAGCATTGCTATATTATATTTTTTTAAATATAGGATATAAAAGATCCTATTTAATGAAATAAAATACTTGTGCTAATTTTCTTTGTGGTTTGGTGAAATTTCTGTCTCTCAAAACTTCAGCTCCAGGACACAAAAGGAAGACAGATAACAATTAATGAATTTGATGGTTTATCTGCCCTTATCTATAAATATGGAAAGTCAATAGTTTCTTTTCTGTCATTTTTAATCAAATACATAATGTCTTTATTTTGCTGTAGTAGTAAGTTAAATTACATTTTATGTAGTTTAAGAGAAACAGAAAATGAGTCAGAATAGAACAGGTATGAATAGAAAAGTTAAGACTGAAAAAAAAATTGACGCCTTCCTGTTTCAGGAAACCTTTTTGTATAACGCCTTGTTTAACGCCAACCTGTATCAAAGTTAAACAAATAAAAAGCCACCTAAGAAGAAAGTGAGATTACAAGTTTAACTTCTAACGATGCTATCAAGATCTGATTTGCTTTCATCCTTTATGTAGTATTTTACCTTTTTTTTATAGGTAACTTAACTCATACCTTGTCTTTCTTTTCTAAACCCCTGTGTCTGACTATTAAGTGCCCCACGGTGAACGTTTACGTGTGATCCTGACAACATCTAATGACTGTTGGAGTCCTTTTATACTATTGATTTCTGATCTTTATGTTGTAGCAGTAAACCAGATACAATTCTATGTAAATGGGTGGTATATTTTTAAAGCTAATGGTAAACATGAGGTTGTTTGCCTTTCAGGGAATGATGTTACTCAGTAAGTATCAGTGTTCCAGTTGTCAGCTGGGCTCGGTAAGGGTGAGGGTGATGCTACATTTTGTGTTTCAAAAAGTAATTTCAGTGTTTTCTGAAGGGTAAGGTAGTGCATCTCTGAAGTTGAAAGTTCTGTAAGTGTGGAGGAGAGCCTGGACTCGCCAGCCCACGTACGTGTCTGGATTCTTCCCTGGGAGAGCAATAGAATAGTTCTCCGGGTCGTCCCCACTTTCTGTGACTTTCAGCAAGGATGGCAGTCTCTGCTTTAATAGTACTTGATAACAGAAAAGGGTGTCTGATGTAGCATAATGGATTTCTACAATACGCGCTTCTACTGGAAAAGTTATGGGATGCAATTATCTGCATTGTTCCCGTTGGAAATCCACTGTTTCATTTGTTCTCCTTTAACTTTGTTGATTTTAGCCAATAATCACAGGGAAGATTGAAATTTAAATTAACCATCTGTGTTTTTGTCTAATTAAGTTCTTCTTAGCAAGAATTTCTTTAAGATGTTTACATGTTAAAATGATTGGGGCCTCTATGTGGGGCCTCTCACATAAAAAAAATATGCAGAAAAGTAATCCAGTGCATAAAACACATAAGACTTAAAGCACGTGGAAATAAAAATTCCGTGAGAATGGTATCAGGCACAGAAACGTAAATTGCATACAGATATATCTGCACAAAATAATTTAATGAAGGATAGAAGTGGGCACATATCTAGACACTGGACGATGGTGCTCCCTCTGTAGTAAGTTCCTCCTACGTGCAGTTCAGGCACGTGGATCAGCCAAGCCATAGGTTTCATGTCCTGGCTTATCATACCTCCGTTTATGTTCAGCTTTGAGTGCTGTGCAGTTCCTGTGAGCACTGGGTAATACTAGACTTAGGAAAAAAGGGTGACGTGATTAAGGGTGACTTGAACTCTCAGTGTGCTGAATATTTGGTGGCTTAGTTTGCCCAACGGACAAACAGATTAATAGAGTCCCTCAGGCACCTCTTGTGAGGTAGTTAATGAGACGAGGGGTGTCTGGGAGGTGATGAGTGCGCTTTAATCAGTTCTTCTCCTGTTTTGCTCCCACCTTTAATTTCTTTCCTGAAAATGACCTTCACCAAGAAAATAGAGCTAAAGTGCTGTGACCACGGTGCTTAGCAGTGACTTCCTCCCCTGTTTGAACTTCTGGTACTCTTTTTGATGACTGTGGAATTGAGATCAGCTTTTTCAGACTCACGTTCTCTCCTCTCTTCTCTTGCGCTTTGTTTGCGCTGGAGAACCCAATTTGATTTGTCCTTAAACCTTGATTAAAGGTGTGTATGGGCACAATTAACCTAAATGGTGGAGGTTGAGAACATCACATAACTTTCTTTCAAAAATAAGCTTCTATGATTCATATCTA
This sequence comes from Rynchops niger, assembly GCA_013400035.1. NCBI lineage: Eukaryota > Metazoa > Chordata > Aves > Charadriiformes > Laridae > Rynchops > Rynchops niger. The sequence goes on along the minus strand of VXBH01006862.1, from coordinate 133,177 downwards.
CTAAGCAAGTCATATTACTTGAATCGCAATTTCATGTCTTCATGCAAATATTATATTCAGACTTTCCTTTCTCTTTGCTTTCACTTCTTTGAGTATTACATTTGGCAGGTTGATGACAGGTGAGTGCATGCAGGTGTATGCAATCTCTTCTGTCGTTGCCTGTGTTGAGGTTGATGGATGGTGTGCCAAAAGAGAAGGAAAAAAATCATGGGTTCTGTTATCCTCCAACAAACTACTTACAAAATAAAAATCTACCTAAGTTCAAAGTAGCTTGCTTTATTAAAATGATTTTCTTGATATTTCTCTACAGGGGCTGTCATCAGTCACCAAGAACAATGGACTACTCAATGTCACCTTTAAATATGACAGTAAGTTCAAAATTTGCACTATATTCACAAAAATCAAGGACTCTTTCACAGTTGTCAAGATACAGCAACGTGTCTCTTAAAAACGGCTTGAAGAATAGCATGAGCTCTTTAGTATTGACATAATTTAAAAATGTAGATTTGTTTCTGCTGTGCCTAGCAGATCTTCTTCCTGTTTTTCAGTGGTAATAAAACTATCTAACAATTGGTAGTAGTTTCACTTTCAGATTGGCCTACATCTTCTGCCCAGTATTTGGCTGGAAAATTATAGAGAATGGTTTTATTCTGTGAAAGAATGTAGTCGTTGAAAGGTTCACTGCACACAAAGTCATGGGAAATTATTATTTCAAGCTTTATACATCTTTTTTCTCATGCGTAATTTTAGGGGAAAATGGTGTGAAGCGTATTTCAAGGTAGAAAATGTGTAGTTTGTATTTGCATACAGGGAATATATTAAAACGGTGTCTTTACAAGGGCTGATACTGAATATGAACACTGAAGATGAATAGCGTCTCTCCGTCTAGTTGGAGTAGCTGGAGGTTTGCATGAGCTACAGTGTTAAAATACCAGGTTAGTGGAAAACTGCTGTCTACGTTTTCAGTGAAGACAGATGGTTTTGGTACTGTAGCAGATGCGGTCTGTTTTGCAGCTAAACTAAGACAAAAGTAATCTCTAGCATAATAACAGTAATAAGCAAGTTGCAGCAATAATAATTCAGACCTCTTCAAACGTCTGGGAAATGGCTGTATCTTATTGTTTTCATTTTTTAAAGGTTTTTGTCATCTGTGTTGTCTAGTCAGTAAAGCGTGACTATTGACTACGTTGGGAAGTGACCCTTATTTGGGCAGTTAGTGGTTGTCATCAACGTAAGCTCAATGTACAGTCAAGAGAAGCTCTGAATTTACTGCAGTAATGTTTGTATTAATGTCAGTGCAAGTCACAGGTTGGGTTTTTTGCCTACCCAAAGAAATCACCTCAGATGCTGAATGTGGGTAAAATTTGATCACTGAGAGCATGTATGAGGAAAACTAACAATAGTGCTTTTGTTCCATTCCGATCATCCTTTTGTTCCTCTGTTTTTATGTTAATTCCTGAATTTGCAGTCCTTCACTGTGAATTTTTTTTAATCTAAGTTGATATTAATATTGAAAATAAGCAAAATTTAAGTGTGCCAGATTGTAAGTATACCTTACAAGAGGTAAGTGGTCACTACGAGAGTTATGATTTTTTTTTTTTATCTACATAAAGAAAAACAGGAAATAATATCAGTCAGAACAGAGATCCCCACGTTTAGTTAACACAATGGAGTCTGTTTAAATCCCAGTATCTGTTATGTTTTTTCCATTAATTCTGGCACCAGGAACTGCGTTTAACCAACGACAAGTGTTGATTCAAAATTCTGCTGGCACTGTATGCTTCCCGAACAAAGGAGTTATTTGACTTCTGCAGTACTAGGAAAAGAGTTCCCTGATATCAAGGCTAAAGAGTTCATGCAATATGGAAACACATACTTACCGTGAATGAGCCAGCGCAAAAGAGAATTTGACCTGCTGGCTGTGATTTAAAGGCTTTCATTTTGCCACACAGCAACTCTAGCAAACTGTATTTTATGTTGTTAAATTAGTTGGTTAGATTATTTATTCAGCTGAAAAACAAGTGTTTGTATGTTTTAGTATTTCACTTGTATTCAAGTAAAACAAGTGGTTTCCTGAAAAGTGCAATTTTTCCCTGCTGTTTTCTTCCTAAATCTCTTGTTCTTTAAAAATGTAAATCAGTGACTCACAGTCAAACTTCAGACATTTGTGCTGTATTCCATTTTGGCAAATTGTCATTTGCCCATAAAATTTTAGTAACCAGGATCCAAAATCTTGGGCTTACTATTAATTAGATCCAGACCTAGCAAAAAACTGTTACTTCAAACTTTCCATTGAAAGAGATACTCTGTTCTCCGAAGAGGAAGTTCATGCTGTCATTGAATTCACTCATAGCAACAGAATTCTACAAACAGCAAAGTACCAACTGCCCAGCTTTTGTAAAAGGCAATGTTGTACAAACTGTTCTATTCTTATTTGTGTGACAGTTACAAAAAAGACTCCTTACCATTGTTATTCATAGTAAAAAGCCATTTTCTAAAACTGCTTTTCAGTTAATAATTTTTCTTTCCCCGCCTCTAAGATCACACCTCTGAATAAAATCTGAATTTCCTGCATTGGCTTATCATAACACTTGATTTTTCATGGTTCTTTTCTACAAACTCTGTATAGACAAATACATAGCATATAGATTATCCCACGTTTTCAGCATTAATCATCAGTCAGTAATATATAGTCTACTGGCAAACTTCTTCTGGATTTTGTTGGCTTCACTAGTTCAAAAGCAGCACATTTGTTTGTCCGTACATGTCTTCATGTCTACTGTGCAACAGAACTATTGAATTCTCTGGCTGCTACTTCTCTTCCTGCCACAAAGTATGAGCCTAAACATTGCAGAGCTTTAAAAGTAATAAAATTTGGGGTTATTTGTTTTCTTCTTTAGAATGCATAAAGACACGGTCAAGTGTCAGAAAAGTCAAGAATGTTTTTCTTGTATTTTATTTTCTTAATGAAAGCTGAGGTTTTCTATAATCACATGTTTGCAGAGCTGTAACTGTAGGGAATACGGTGTATTTTGTGAGGATAACAAGACAAAACCAGTTCTGACTGGGATCCGGGGGCAGTAAAATGGGATGTGGCTACTGAAGGGATGACAGAGATGAGATGGATTTGGGCGGTAGGTTCTTTGTGGTCAGGATCAAGCAGTATCGTGGTTAAAAAGCACTTCTTGAGCACCAGTTCTAAAGCTTCACATTGTTCATTGTTCTCATACGTGCCTGATCATCGACCAACATTCTCTTGCTCTAAGTATTGTGCATGCACAAAATTAATGTCAGCCCTCATATTCTTTTGAGTGAGGAAAAGTTGTTCTCTTTTGGGAGTCCCAACACATGTCGTCTTACTGTGGTATAGGCTACGCTGGTATTATAAACTGGTAATTTCCTTTGGAGTCCTCTGAACTGAGGTTTTGCAACTGAGGGAAGCGGTTGTGCTCAATGATTTGTACAGTTCTGTGTTTTTCAGTGTCCTGAGACAAAAGCTTCATCTAGATTTACTATACGGTACTTATTCTTATAGAATGAATAGCACACGTGTACTTTTACTTTGCTCAATCTTCAAGAAATTTTCGGAAATTAACAATTCCTTATTCTTCTTTACACGGAAAGTTGCAGGTCACGTTAGAAACTGGCTGCTCGAATAGGTCTTTAGGATTAGGTGCTGTTGGCAGATTATGATTTACTTGCTCTGGTATGGCACAAGAACGTCAGCAAGAATGTTTTTCTTAAAGCGTTTTATTTCTCTGTATTTTTAGACTGCACGCCTTATCTGAATTCAGTGGGAAAACACGTGATTGGAGATGTGCAGAACATAACTATCAGTCAGTATGCGTGTTATGAACAGGTTGCAGTGACGATACTTTGGACAGCAAATGCCGTTGGTGAGTAGCAGAGGGAAATGCACTAATTCATCGTGTCTTCGGTAGTAACATCTCGGTGATTGGTATTAAGTAAAATAATTAAATTATGCTTGGAATCCTTGAAGCAAACTGCTTAAGAAGAAAGAAATTCTTAACAGCTTTGCAAAGCTGCTATTTTTACTAGCTCAGTTGAAATACCCTTAAAACTAGGATGCTCTCTGTGGCCATATGCTGCTTCTTACTATTCCAGTTTGTCAAATTTTTCCAGCTCTTCAGAACTGCAATAGCCCTGATTTTGTTCCCTGCCCTAAGACATTGGTGCATTTCAGTGGCATTGGTTGAGTTTAATTGCCAATACACTTAAAAGATTCTTTAAGATGTAAATTGTCTTACAGGTGGAAAACATTATTTAATCATCGCTGTACAAACTTTAAAGTGTTTCCTTGTCGGGTCTGGTCACCAAGAATATTCCTTACTCACGTAATCACTGGAAGTACCTTGTTGCCTAGAGCAGTCGTCTCCAAAATGGGGGGTGCGCAAGATCATCCATTGGGGCACGTGAAGAAAGTTTTAGAACTTCCATATACGTATTTTTTTAAGATCTTGAAAAGAAAAACTAAGCTTTACTAATATTTAATATATGAATTAACACTGGCACCCTTACTCGGTCTCTATGTCAGATGGCGATGTCTCACGTGTGGTACGTGAGGTGTGCTGAAGGAAGGGCGGGTGCGGAGGGGTTCCCAGTGTGGAGGGGTTCCCAGTGGTGTCCTCGCTCTTCCATTTGCTTCCAGCAGATTGCAACGTATTGCAGTGTATGTGTGTGCCGGGTTAAGTGGATTTACTGATTGTATTATCTAGTTTTAACTAAACTAACCATCATGAAATGGGCAGGTGGCTTAAGATAATCGAAGATAATACAAATAATGCGAGGTAATGGCTTTAAACTAAAAGAGGGAACATTTAGACTAGATATAAGGAAGAAATTTTTTACAGTAAGGGTGGCCCAGGTTGCCCAGAGAGGCGGTAGGTGCCCCATCCCTGGAAACATTCCAGGCCAGGCTGGACGGGGCTCGGAGCGACCCGATCTAGTTGAAGATGTCCCTGCTCATTGCAAGGGGGGTGGGACTAGATGGCCTTTAGAGGTCCGTTCCAACCCAAACTATTCTGTGATTTGGTAAGAGCTGGAAGTTCCCACTAATGTGGTAGGATTGCATCCTAAATGATGAGATATGGCTAATAATGCAAATGTGTATTTATTAAACTTAACATAAATTTTTTAGCCTAGACCTGCATTTATCTAGGTAAACATTTTAGATAAGAAAAATTATGATCCCAGTATTAAATCATACTTATATAGTTTTTTGGATAAAAAGTAATGATTAATTTCTGGAGTTTAAAAGAGTATATGAAAATTACACTTAATTCTGCAAAAATGTGCAGTTGAAAGCATTTGGTAATCTTCAGCTGCAGATTGGATAAAGCAAATCTCTGTGGGAAACAAAGCTTGGTTTTCTTTCTTGTAATCATCAGCGGTTAATCCTTTGGAAATTGTGAGGACAGAACTGCCGCTGAAACGTCTCGCGTAACATGGAGACTGGACACTCTCTTTCATGGTCTTCGTGTAAGCCAAAATAGTGCTTTTGTTCCATGAAATATTAAGAACACATTGGGCAACTCAGTCTTTATCTTGTACAAAACTACAAAACATTAAAAAACCCCACAAAACCATGAATCCGATGGAAATGGAGGAGGTCTGTAGAAAATTGTACATCTGGGATTTTTTTTTTTAAATTCGACAAGCATGGCATAAACTCAGATCAATCCATTTTGATTTATGTAGCATCTAGCTTACAAAGGCTGTGGCTGTGTCTTTGATAAATATGTGTTCTGCCGTATGTAATGCTGTTGAAAAGGTGTAATTAGATGGAGTAGTGGTAGCTAGTCTTGAGGAACTGAACAGTGGCTTTGATACCTGAGCCACAGAAGTATCGCAGGGTGACACTCCGGCATTGTCCTGTGACATTCACATCACTGTGACTCAGTCATCTAACGAAGTAATTCCATCGTGACAACATTGCAAACAAATGTAAAGACGCTGTGCTGGGAGTTAGTTGTGTTAGAGTAACTTGAAAAAAAATGGGTGTAGTTCTGGCACCAGTTATAAGTAACTGGAAGTATTCACGCACTGGAATAAATTCCATTCCGTTTAAGTCAAGTTTTCTGTTACCCCATACTACACTAGAACTAAAGAAGTCGTAACAACCGCTATCACTCTAATCTGGTAATCTCAGAAGTGATAGGAAGATGTTATAAAGGAGTATTTCTATAATTTGCTCACAAAATGTTACATTTCATTGCTAATAATGGAAATGAAGTTACCATAAAGTATTCCTGAGGGTGAGGAAGGTAACGCTAAGTTGTATTGCAGTGATAATTTGGAAGCCCCAGCTGAGATGCGGGCCCCTCTGCTCTAAGCATTACACAAGTATGTAGTAATTGCAGCCTTTGCCAAAGATGGAATTCTAAATAGGCAAGATAGAAAATGCGGGAAGAACTGACGTACAACAGCAGGTATTAAAACACTAACATGTTTCATATGACTGGTAAGCTTTATTTTTAAAGACAAATGAAATACATTCAAATTCAATAAAATACCACATTATGCATTTTGAAATATTAGCCTTGTATTTAAATGCCCTGTTGTTTGCAGGGATCGAATACCTGAAAGGATTTCGAGTGATACTTGAAGAGTTAAAATCAGAGGGAAGACAATGCCAGCAGATGGTTTTAAAAGATCCAAAGCAGCTCAGCCCCAGTTTTAAACGAACAGTAAGTGCTTTGTTTCAAGAAAAGTTTCATTGTCGCTTGACTGTGTGAATAGCATTGACAGTGTTTATATGCTGCATATAAATCTACATATATCTCTATTTAAATATATACTCGATGTGCTGTTTGCTAGGATGCAGGTTGCTTCCTAAAAGTATTATTCTTTAAACTGACGATAGGTGTTGCTCTGGGGACAGATCTAGTCCCTTCTGTAGAAGCTTTCCAGAAGCTGGAAGCTTCAGGTGCTCTCCTGTAACAGTCCCCATCCAAACCTGTATTGAGACTCCTCATGTCACTGTGTAACGGAGGGGTAGGTAAAGGATTCTCAATGTATTAATTTCTGCTTATGTTTGCAAAACTGTGGGCTTGTTTTGACAGATAGTTTTTGTTATAATAGTTGATTTTAAAATATATTGCAATCTTCTCTTTTTGTAGGGAATGGAATCCCAGCCCTTTGTAAATCTGAAGTTTGAAACGGATTACTTTGTAAAGATTGTTCCTTTTCCTTCCATTAAAAATGAGAGTAATTATCACCCATTTTTCTTCCGAACTAGACGTAAGTATTGCCTACGAGACAGTATTGCATATCATCGCTTCACCGATGGCTGCCCCCGCCTGGCTTTTTAGTTTTTCCAATAAAGGAACGGAGTAGGTGATGTTCCATGAGTCTGGGTTAAGATAATTACTGACATAGTCTTTGAAGGAAGGTCTGGGTATTAAGTGGAAAGAGTTTGGATGCCACAGATCAATCTGTGGTGTTAGGCAACAAGCAGAAGAAAATCTCAGCTAGGCCTGAGACTGTCTCGGGCTTGCCTGCAGCAGGGTCACTCCTGCGGTTCTTGGGAACATTTGACGTGGGAAGATGGTGTGCTCCTTCTCTGTGGACATTGTGAAGAAGCTCAGGTTGTTTCTGGTTTTGAGATCACGGTTTCAAAACCAGCTCTAGAGATAGAGATGGATGAGTACATATACAATCGGATAGCAACAACTCAAGTTGAATTTCTCAAAATTACGTAGCAATTCCCATTGGAGTTAGAGACAAGAAACTTGAATAAGCTGCTCAGTGCTTAAATAGCATGATGAGAAACTGCAAGTACTCTCTGGGGTGAAATGTTGATATTTGTCCTCCTTAGCTGTTTTTGCCCTATAAAACTTGTTAAAATATTTTCAAGTCTGTCTGTGGATGCAGGCTGCATTAACATTGTAATAGTGCTCAGCGTACTTACTTACTCTGAGTAAATGTATTTCACGCTAGTTTCAGCTTCCTCTCCTGCTGTGCTGTGCCTTGCGTTATCCCTTTTGCCACACTAAGGGATGCTATTTTCAAATTAATAAACCTGTGTTTCTTATATAAGGATGAGAAGGGACTTGAACTTAGAACAAATTTACTCCAGGCTGGGAGACTGGGAAAGAAATGGGGGTATTGTCTTCAAAATGGTAAACTCCCTTCTTTTGCCCTCCTTCTCTTTCTATTTAAATAGCATGGCATTTTGATACTGTATCATTAATAATGTTTGTGTTTATCTGTAGCATGTGAATTGCTGCTACAGCCAGAAAACCTTGTCTGCAAACCCTGTAAGTAAAAATGTAATACTTTCTGTATATTCATCTTACAAAAAGTTACTGTACTTGAAGAGTCACTTTTTTCCTATTCATGAGTATCTTCTCTGACAGACTGGAAGCCGAGGAATCTGAATGTTACCCAGCAGGGATTTAACATGCAAGTGTCCTTTGATCATGCGCCGCACAACTTTGGGTTTAGGTACTACTTCCTTCACTACAAACTTAAGCATGAAGGGCCATTTAAGCAAAAGACCTGCAAACAGGTATGTCACTGAGTTTTGCAGCTCTTAAAATCACAAAACCTATTAACATCGGATGTTCTATGGTTTTATAGAAACTTTTAAAACTTAATATAATGTAGAAGGCTGTCAGGTTTAAAATTTTTAAACTATTTGGTACTACTTATGTAAAGCACTCACCAGTCAAAAGCAGGCTTGGGGGCTCCATGGGAGCTGGACTGTCTAAGCAAATGGGAAGAGACTGTTCTCTCTCTTTCAGACCCTAAACTACTTAGTACTTCAAGCTGCAGTTTTATTATGTTTGTTATACGTATTATTTCCTACTCACCAAATTTGACCACTTTGTGGGTTACCCATCTGAGGTAGTGCCACAAGATAGTTCTCGTATTAGTGTGTGCGTGGAATTAGGTTCTCTGATTTTGTACAGCTGTGTTCGTAGGTCGTCTGATGGGAGCTGCGATTTGCTGTATGATTTTCGTTAACTTTGGTTAGTATTCGGTGGCAAGTTTGTTCTCACTGGTCAGTCTTTCATCCTAAATTGCTGAAAGCTAGGGAGCTTCAGGGCGTAATGCAGGGTTTATGTAGTAGGCCAAACTTTTAAGATGTTTTTTGATAATTCATGGTATTGTAGTTCTGCAGGCAGAGGACTGTAGTCCTTTTATATTTGAGTGGAGAGACTTAGTTTTACTGGTTTAAGGGGTCTTAATGCGGGAGGGCACTGTATATTTCTAAATAAAGGCGAATGTATTTTTTTATTTGTTTTTTTTTAAGTGTATGAATGGCTTGCAAAGTATTGTCTGTCTTTGATGTAGGAGCAAAACACAGATACTACAAGTTGTGTTCTTCAGAATGTATCTCCAGGGGATTACATAATTGAGGTAACATTTACAAATAGTCATTCGTACGACAGCTAAATGAGTTTGTTAATGGATAAATTAACTGAAATCAAAGTATTTCAAGTCACGCTGGTAAAATCGGCTTTCAGGCATCCCCACTGAGGTACCTGGGGCAAGTAAAGGTTTTTAGACAGATTGTTCCTGACCGTTCCATAGCTTTGCTTCCCTCAGTGCGTAGCAGTTTCACCTGTGCCTTGAAGTACAGCTGTGGGCCTGCATAATTCTTGGACTTTGATTTTACTTTGTTTTAATTTGGAATTCTGTAGTTTAGTCAGTCTTCACTATACTTAAAGCTCTGTTTCTCTTGATGATGACAATATGTGAACTCTGAAAGTTAATATTACAATATTAAACTATGTACCATAAAGACAAATGATTTCACTAATTACTACTTTGTGGTGCTGCTCTGTAATTTTAACTTTTTGAGCAGTAAGTTTCTTGACATTTGTTCATGAAAGCTGTTATAGTTGTTTACACATTGCAGAAAATAAATAAAATTAAATTTCCACAAAATAAAATCCCACTTTTACTTTTCAAAGCTGGTTGATGACACTAATACAACAAGGAAAACAATGCACTATGCGCTAAAACCAGGTATGAATTTTGGTTTTTATACAGTATTTACTTTATTAATTTAGATTCAGTTTTAATTATGTTGGAAATAAATCTCAATTTAACCTCTGTCTGTTTGCCATAATCAAGACTACTGAGGCAATTGTGCTGTGGTATTTTTTTTTCACCTAATAAAACGAGTAGACACACACACTTGTACATACACATCTGCATCTCTGTACATTTATATTTAGTACAGGTTGGGCCAATATATCATTGGAAATACTTGTGGGAAAGTCACTTTTTTTTAATATATGGATATGAAGAATCATAGTCTGTAATGTTAATTGCAGACAACTGATGCATGCAGTAGTGTGGGAATAGCGTAATGAAGCTGTGAGAGCAGCTTAAACACGTTACCCGCCTGTGTACTTCAGCCCTGAAATCCAGTCAGGGGCTCTGGAAAACCTGGAATGCTTAGTGTGTCTGCGTGTCACACCCGTTACTGAGAAGCTAAATAGGGACTGCAGAATGTAACTGCAGACACAAAACAGAGCTGCGGATGAGGGCAACGGGCAAAATGGACTGCATCCTAATGCACATTGCTAAAGGTAATCTGTGCCGAAGGCAGTTCTCAGGGCTAGTTCAGCACCCGGGAACAAAAATCTGTGGGGTCCGAATGACTGGTGTATATCGTAGGCAAAGTTTTTCCCATGGCGGGGGGGGTTGAGTTGGCATGCAGCATTTGTACTCACTTTAGTCTCCCTAATGCCGTGGTGATGGGGACCATCGGCATTAAACCTATTTAAAATGGAGCAGAAGATGGTGTTTGGTTCTGCTGAATATTTGAGAATTACCTGACAGTAGCGTACTGCAGCAGTTTTACATTCCCAGTGCAAAGATTTGAGTAGATAATTATCATAGAGCTTATTTGCATATGGCTAATTCTGTTTTATTTTTCAAAGTACATTCTCCGTGGGCTGGACCGATAAGAGCTATTGCCATTACAGTCCCTTTAGTTGTCATTTCAGCATTTGCAACACTTTTCACAGTGATGTGCCGCAAGAAACAGCAAGGTAAGAGGGTTTATTCAATACAGAGTTCCATGTAAAGATGCCCTTTTGCAACCAAAAATGTCTTAACTGGTAGGTTGATTCCAGAGATACCTTTATCTGAAGAGCTTTCTTTCCTTTTCTGCTTCTTTCTCCTTCCTCCCCACTGCTTTTTTGTGTGTTGAAACTTGTACCAAATTCTTGATCACTGCTTGATGTTTTTTGTTGCCACAGAAAGTACTGTATCACAAATCAAGACTTCACTGTAGAAAGGAGAGAACAAAATTGCCATTGGGAAATATTTTTGTCTTTGGGTTTCTTTTTGTTTGTACTCCATGACCATGTAGAATACAAACAGATCTGTAAATGGATATATTTTAAACATTCCCGTATTTCATTCAGAAATATCTAATTTGTATTTATTTTAAACCAGAAGGAAAGTAAACCCAGCTCGCAGCACTGTCTGGAATACTACCTCTATCTGTTATTCCAGATTTGCTCACTTTCCTGGAAGTTGCCTTTACACTTCATCCTAAGCCATCTTCCTACATTTACTTTCTAAGACTCACTTGCAGATGTTTCTCTAAATTAGATTCCGTCCCTCTTTGGTGACTTCCCTCTCCTCTGTGTCCAGGAGCTGGCAAGCAACACTTGATACATTGAGATCTTAAAAATCAATTGGCTTTTTTTGTAGAATCTAGGGAATCATGCAGTTTGGTGAATATGGAAAAAGAGGTTACGTCCCCAAACCTCACATACCTGTGTTATCCATCTGCACTCTGGCACAGAAGCATACTGCAAGTGCTGTATGCCATCTGCGTTAAATCTTTTACCTTCTGGTCTTCTGTAGCTATCCCTTTGCTCACAGCCAGCACAGTTCCAACAAAAAAACCCCAGACAAATCACAAAGGATTTGTCTACAGACAGTTGTTCCAGAGCAGTTACTCTTGATGAATTGTCCTAAATTAAATCCCTAGATGGATATTTGTATTTTGAAATACTCATGCTTTATTCCGAATTAACTTAATCAACTGTAGGACTAGATTGAATGTCTGGCATAAGACCAGACTCTTATGTTGCAACATAAAAGCATCTATACAAGGAAAGAAACACTAACAGCTATTTTGATTTAAATAAATCATATCTTAATTCAAATTATTGTCAAATTAACATCCAAACGTGGCTCTGTGTGTGTGTGTATGCGTACGTACCAGAGAGATACTGTATGATATTCTGAAGGGATCTGTGTACCTGGAGTTTAATATTCTTACATGGCTTGTGTTGTGTTTGTTTGTTTGTTTGTTTTAAAAACAAAACACTTTGTTCTACAGCAAACTCTTGATGATGATACATCTTTAAGGCTTATAATATTTGAACAGAGAGATGACGATTCTTGAAACTGGATAGAGGTGAAACAGCCTCATTCTGTTTATAAAACAAGCCTTTCTTAAATTTTCTGAGCTGTACAGTAATAACGGCACATTTCACTTTCCAAGTGTGTTCCACATACGTAGCAACTCCTAAGCTGGATAAATAGAGCGCATACAACTTTTCTTTTTCAGGCTGGAAAGGACAGAAATATCTTTTGAAAAAAGCCATTTCTACATGGCTGTAGTAATGAGCCTACGAAAGTTTAAAAAATAAAACAAAAACAAGCTTTATAGCGTGAACTCTCTTTCTCTCTTCCAATTTAGAAAATATATATTCCCATCTAGATGAGGAGAGCTCAGAATCTTCAGCATATGCTGCAGGTCTCCATGTGGAACGACTTCGTCCCCGGCCAAAAGTGTTCATCTGCTATTCCAATAAAGATTGCCAGAAGCACATTCACGTCATCCAATGCTTCGCTTATTTTCTTCAGGACTTCTGCGGCTGTGAGGTAAACCCAACGTTTCTTCTGTAAATGGTTTCCTTAACTGAAACAGCACCCCCAAAACTCATGTGCTTGAAAATGAGTTATTTCAATCTCTCTTTTCCACAGAGAGGGCTTTAGTTATCCTTCTAAATATTGGCTATAGAGATTTTCTCTACTTAGGGAAAAGAACACATCATAGCCCGTGTGAAAAAAGAGAGTAGTGGAAAAGGTGTACCGTATTGATTGCAGAACTTTCATTCAGCTGGGTTTAGCTTGTTTCGTCTTAACGTCTTTTTCTGTTCAGTAGGTCTTGCATCTTGATCGTTGGCAGCCACAAATAGGTATTGGTGTCTACTGGATATACGTCAGTATTCCTAAAATAGGTTCTATATTGGAATTTCAAAGTAGCAGAATCTATTAAAACTCCTACTCATAGAGAAAAATCTATGTAATTAGGATTAACTTTTGACACTATGTATTAATTTTTATTGATTTTCTTTTTTTTTTTTTTTTTTACTTTCCTCCTGTTCCATTAATGCTGTAAAATCAGCATGTCTTTTTCTTGTTTTTGATTTAAAGCTACGAGAAAGACATTCAAATTGTTACTTTGAATGACTAGGCTTAGAAGTTCAGACTGCTTTGTCAATATGTGACCAGTCTTTCACTTTTCAACTGTAAAAAGGCAAGACAATTGTGAGTCTTATTTTTGCTGCATTTTAATCCTGCCGCTGGGATTTGGAAAGAATGAAGGGGAACTGGATTTGCAACCACCGAGCAGGCCTGACCTCTACTGGCCAAACGTGGTAGCGTGATGGATGCCTCACATGTTTGGAGGGGTTATTCACAATTTATTCGTGTTTAAAATGGTTCAGATAAGGTGTTTTGTAAGTAACTTATTTGAATCCCCTTTTTAGAGATGTACTTTAGCCCTACTACGCCGTACCTCTTTGGAATAGTGCTAAGGTGAGCTGTTACTGCTATAACTATGTACCATGCAACATATGGTATCAGGCATCTTTTAAGATTTGTCTGACAAAATATTGATAGCATCTACATACAGAAGTAATATGTGTTGTTAATAAAGCTGTGGAGTTTAATATAAAAAGTGGTGCTCTGTGCATAATGGAACAGTTGCACAAGTATTTTTCTTATGAGATTGGAATATTTTCTCATAAAGGACAAAAACAGTGGCATTTAATAGCCATTTAAAATAATAACTTGACCATATTAAAATTCCTTCCTCTCAGATAGCAGATCAGACAGTATTTTGACGAACAGAAACAAGAACAGACACAAAAGAAAACTTACCTGCATTGTACCCTTATTGGAGTATCTCCCAAGGAGCTGTAAAATGCCTTCTCTGCCCCATACCTAGAATAGAACAGTTCAGTTGGAAGAGACCTACGACGATGCTCTGGTCCGACTGCCCGAGCGCTTCAGGCGTGATCACTTTCTTCCTGTAGCTGACACTGTGGTAACAGTTTGCATGAGTCCTGGTGTTCTAGGCATCCACCGACTTTCTGTCTTCTGACATGGCAAAGTTTTCCACTCTGCTATGGGTGATGTAGCAGAGCAAAAATACTTTGTTCTCTGGAAAAATGCTTTATAAGTGCTTTTGATGTGTGTCTATTATGAAAGTTTTTTGCATCTATTTTTTTCAGTTATTCTACTGGTTGTTCTTTCGTTCATGAGATACAGTGGTCTGTCCTTCGTTTTGGCGTACACAGGCATTTCAGGCCACGTAGAATGTTAAGAAAAAGTACAAAATAAAACAACTCTTATGATGATAAAATTTTCAGAGCTCTCTTACCAGAGATAAGCTGCTGCTGTTTTGCACCCTAACTGAAAGGACTCGGTGTTATAGGCACTAATCATGTTCGTATCTAGATATGAAAATTCTTGGCATCAGACATCATTAGTATGCAAACGATGATAAATGAATATGGATTTCCATTACATTCAGCACATTCTGGACCCACATATACAATGGTTAAATTGTTCGAGGCAGGCACAACACATTGTTTATCGTAGATTGATGATCTCTAATTTGATCAGATAAGTAAATAGTAATTTACTTGGTCCAACCACATCTTCTATGTTCTTTTTATTCCCCAAGAAATATTGCTATGTACCAATCCATAGTGGTTTTATTTTTTAAGGAACTACCCAGTTTACATTCACCTACTTGGCTTTGCACTCTTACTTGTTGATTCCATAAATTTACAGGTAACACAAGTATAATTATGTTTTTCTTTAATAAACAAGCAGCAAAATAATGGGTTTATACAGGAACTAGCATTCATGTTTTTTTAAAAAAAAAAAAAACTCTGGAAGGTTTTCCTTTTTATCTTAGCAGTTCACCCACTCTCTTAGCCCAGGGAAATATTCAGCCCACAAGCAAAGTTTAGAATGAATACGAGGCCGTGCTTATGGTGGTGAATAACCACTGACATGGTCAATGGCACTGATTCCGGTTTGTCCACTGCCAAGACTATCTTCATTATTACTCTTTTAAAACAGCTTGTATTTGGATCAGGAACAAGCTATAGTTAAACTTATCATTGATTCTCAATTGCTGCGTAAGTACAAGCTGACTCACTGAGTATAACTCATATATATTTTATTAGCAAATATATTTAATATTCTAATAATGAATATCAACCAGAATGTTCTTTTCTTTTCCAGGTGGCTCTAGATTTGTGGGAAGATCTAAAAATTTGTAAAGAAGGTCAGAAAGAGTGGCTTATTAAAAAAATAAATGAGTCCCAGTTTATCATCATTGTGTGTTCCAAGGGAATGAAATACTTCGTTG
This sequence comes from Rynchops niger, assembly GCA_013400035.1. Classification (NCBI taxonomy): domain Eukaryota; kingdom Metazoa; phylum Chordata; class Aves; order Charadriiformes; family Laridae; genus Rynchops; species Rynchops niger. Next base: position 117,504 of record VXBH01006862.1, on the reverse strand, counting down.
AAAAAAAGAACTGGAAACACAGAGGGGTAACCAAAGATGCAGGGAAAGGAGAACTCTTCCTGTTTGCTGTGTTGACTGTTGCAGAGAAGCTTCGTCAAGCAAAGCAGAATTCAAATGACCTCTGCAAGTTCATTGCCGTCTACTTTGATTACTCCTGTGAAGGAGACATCCCTGGTATTCTGGATCTAAGTACAAAATACAAACTCATGGACAATCTTCCTCAGCTGTATTCACATTTACACTCCAGAGATCTTAGTGTACAGGATTCAGAGGCGTTTCCTGGTAACGTTAGTAAAAGGAATTATTTCAGGAGCAAATCTGGGAGGTCCCTTTATGTTGCCATTTGCAATATGCATCAGTTCATTGATCAGGAACCAGATTGGTTTGAGAAACAATTTATTCCCTTCCCTCCACCTTCTTTACATTACTCAGAGCCTGTCATGGAAAAATTTGATTCTGGCTTGGTTTTAAATGACTTAGTGAATAAACAGGTGACAGATGGCGATTTTTACCTGAGAACAGATGTAAATATTATTTCGGCTGGGAATTCAGACTCTCACTGTATAATTCAGCACTTAAACCTCGGAGAAGATATAGAAACTCAGGACATTCAAGGTGGTGGCAGCTCTGTTCTTCAGCCGTTGTTACATGTCATTAAAGCTTCAAATCTTAAAGATATGCCTCGAGATTCTGGAATCTATGATTCGTCTGTTCCCTCATCTGAATTATCTTTACCTTTAATGGAAGGACTATTGACAGACCAAATGGAAACATCTTCCATTACAGGAAGTGTTTCTTCATCATCGGGTTTAGGTAAGATACAGCGGTGTTTTAAAAATTATATTCAGTTATTGTGAGCATATTTCTACCATCTCAAAATACTTCAGATAATATGTTAGGAGCCATATAGAAGGCTGCAGAGGAAGGTAAGCATTGTATAAAGATGGTAAAAAAGATAGGCTTCAGTAACTTCAGAAAAATGAATCTTTTCCTTAACTTATTGGGGGGGGGGGATCCCTAGCTAAGTAAGATTTCACTAAAATTCTATTAATAAAGTCACTTGTCATTAATTGACCTATTATTGGAGAGACTGCTTCTTTCGTCCAGGGACTCCTTGGCAGCTGGGATACTCGGCTGACAGCTGTGTCATTTAATGAAGAGGGTGATATGGTGAAGCATTCTTGCAGAATGGTCATAAATCTAAAACTGACATCCTATTTTGCTCCAGCGCATAGTAGAAGCTTTAGGGATATAGGCTATACTGTGTCTATACTCAAGTTTCAGAACGACGTTAGGCTTCTCATTGGATATGGGGCTGGGAGGAATGAACAAACGGGTTTCAGCCGAAGAATTGAAATGCTTAGAAGACACTTTCTGAAATAGATACCCAGCTTAGGTGCCTACAGTTAGAAGGAGTAAATATTGCCTCAGGCTATATAAAAAGCTGGTCCGACCTTACTAGTTACCGTACATTGAACTGGCATCACAACTACATCAGCGTGGAATGTTCTAGCAATTGTATCCATAGGATAAAACGGCCATTTGCTGAGATTTTCCTTAAGCAGCTACAACAGGTGAATATTGCATTTTGATGGTGGTAAGCTGTTCTGCTTTCTTGAGTGAATGCTGACAGTGAGCTCATTTGTTAGACTTTTCCCCTGGCTAAATGGATTAATTTTTATTATTATTCATATAATTCATAACTAATGTTTGATGCCAGAATTATCTTGGGGGAGATAATACAGGTGTTGATTTACAGATACACCATCTGTATTTATAGGCTAGATAGTCTATAGGACAAAATAACTAAAACCTGAAAACTTTTCATGTGGAAAAAAAATACAGATTTAGTGATTTAATTGCATAAGCCACAAATATTCTGTTTCAAAATTAATATTATATTTTTTAGTTTCCTGCCAACATAGCCTTTTCTCACATTTGTGGGAAAAATTACAGATGATATCTGTAAAGGTTCTAGTGTTAGATGAAAGTAGGATGCTAGTTTAAAATTTATGGCCTCTCTGTAAGAATGCTTTACCAGCATTCCCCTCCCGATTCAATCACAGAGCTGTCAGCTGGGTAACCCAGCTGCCAAGGAGTCACGGGAAGAAAGAGGCAGTCTTCCCAGTGATTAATACTCAAGTCACATACCTACTTGTTAACACATTTCAGCTATAGAGGTTAAACGTTATAGTACTAGCTGGTAGAGTCGGATCTTAACACTGATGTTCCAGCATCTTAAGGAACCGTTATAATTTCTGACGTTTTCCCCTTCTCTGTCCCTGTCCAAGAGCACCACCCGGACCGACTCTCACTCAAACCCGCCCTCAGCCAAACCAGGGTCCTAATTAGGTACAGGTACAAATGAGACCGTATCTAGAACTGAGCATCATCTGCCTATTGGAGTGCAACCCATTAAATCTTTTTACTGTCCCAGACATGCAAAATATTTATAGCCCTAATATTTATATGCCTAATAATGAGAGGAGACGATAGAATTTTTTAGCTTTTATTCTTGTTCTAAGAGTTGGACGTTTCCAAATTATTACTCTGAATTCACAGTACTATTTCTGTTCTGGCTATTTTTTTATCCATTACTTGGTCAGAACAGAAGTGAATAGCTCTGTCATTTAGCATCTTAAGGTAGATCTTTCCTTTCTTCTTCAAAGGATGGTTTGATTTAATCTTTTGAATGAAAATTGTAAGTCACATAATTTGTAATTGTTTCTATCTTTCAGTGCAGTTCATGTGCAGACTGCTGATCTGCAAAGAAAAGATTCTCAAAGAGATCATCATATTGGGCATCATCAACTGAAGTTCAAACCAGTTTAATTTTGAGGAAGTAGCAACAACCAAACCTTTACTAGGTCCATTCATGATAAGGTCTTCTCTAAGAAGCCCTGCCTGGGGAGAAAATTTGTATTAATTCTTTAGATAAGGAGTTGCTGAGCGTGGTATTTCAGCCTCATGAATGTATGGCATTATGGTCCAGAGGGTTTTTAGAAGTTTTCTTTGCAGTGTTTCTAAAATGTTGACCAAATACAAAATCAGTGTTTCAGTTAATGGACCTCACTTTTTCTTTTCCTTTTATAGGGGAAGAAGAACCTCCTGTAATCACTGCTACAAAATTCTTAGTGCCTGGAATATGTAAAGCAGAACTTCACTGCCATATCCACCCTGACGAACTGCAGGCAATTGCTCCTTTATAATACATTACAACACTGTTACGCATTGCCACTTTATCACCAGCCTCTGTTTGTGCTTTAACTACCACACTGTCTCAGCACTAAATCTACTTGAAGGAACAAGTACTCCCTGAAGAAGATCTGTTATTCCTAAGGCATTTTTTATGGCCAGTAAACTTGAATCTTTTGGTCTGTATAAAGTCTTTCATGATTTGAAAAATGCATCATTGAAAAACAGATGGGAATACATTCAAAATTATTACTAATTTAAATGTCATGATATTACACTGTTTACAGATACCATAATCAAAATTGACATATTTTTTGCTAGAAATAATCTTGCAACTGGACATAAAATAGCTTGGAACATTAAGTCTTAGTAAGTTTTGCAGTCCAGCCTCTAGTTTTAAGTGCTGACATACTTGATGGCAGGAGTGTTGTAGTGAATAAGAGCAGGATTGTTTTCAGAAGCAAGATAAAATGCCACAGGTGAGATCAAGCAATTCCCCATCAAAAGAAATAATTTTCTTTTAGAAACGTTTGAGCTGCTTTCCTCGCAGTCTCCTCTCCCAAATGTTAATATGTTTCAGTATTTAATTTCAGATAAGTGCGTATCTCGCTCTTCTGTATGGTTCTTCTGTCTCTTCCCCACAGTCTGGCTATGATGACTCAGGAATAGTACCGTACCGAGCCTGAAGTATCATTTTCATAATAGACAAAAATATAGATCCCGCATATGCTGAGTGGTAGCATGGAAACCGAGTTTCCTGTTTTCTTCCTGGAAGCGTTAATATAAAGAACACTTTAAAGAGATGGGGGAAAGAAGACCAAATTTTGTATTTAAGACATCATTCTGGTTTTGTTCAGCCATGAAATGAGTATGCTTTACGGGGGATTTTGTATTATCTTTCAAGGCCATGCTGCTACAAAAATCATCTGGGGTAAAACAAGTTAAGAGAAGCAGTTAACAGGCATGAATTCTTTGCTTTGAGCCAAGCAGTAAACAAAAGCCTATGAGTTATTTCGCAGTTATTTTTCACAATACTTATCATTACTTGGTTATTAAGATAGTATAATATTAATACTGTTATATTAACAAAAAATGCTTAAACTACAACTGGACATGTTTATCTAAAGACGCACAGAGCATGCGTGTCCTTTCTTTTGCAGTGACCAGGTAGTTGTGCCATAATCCAAAACATCCCTGCAGTTTCCAAAGAGCAACTTCTCATAAGTAAAACCCACCTGTGTAACTGCAATTCTAGGCACGATTATAACGAGCATGATAACAGCAAATAGCCAAGGACATCTTGGCAACGTGTCCTTGGCTATTTTGCTCGTGGAGTCAGATTCTGTCTCGTTTAACCTGTCTTCACATTCCACTCACAGGAGGTTACTTCAGGAAATACGTCAAGGGAGAACTGAAACACCTCAAATGTTTTCTCAGTTTTGATAGATGAGAATTAGACATTGCTGACTGTTACATTGTATTATCTATTTTAATAGCATGAGATAGAACTATTAAACCAGCGATGAGTTGGCTGAGTAGCTTTAAAGCTCCTGAGTGTTGGGGGTTTTTTTTGCCCCCTTTTTTTTTTTTTTTGCATCAGTTTATATTAAATCACTTGAATTTCCAAACAAAAGACTCTCAAAATTGTTGTCACAGGTGGAAACACAAAAGTGCTGTAACAATTATTTGAATGTAACCATGGATGGCAGAACTCCGCCGTGCTTTGCAATTATAATATGGAATTCTGTGATCAACTAGATGTACCTGCCAGGTTCGGAGGGCCTTCTCCATTAATGTAACGTTCCTTACTCTTCCTGTTTGCCGAATTTGAAAAAAAATCACTAGCTGGAAAACCTCAAACTTGCAATACTGAAGTAAGTTTTGGGTAGTTTTAAGTACATAGTGAATCGTCTGCACCTTCTTTTTT
>VXBH01006862.1:73614-112355 GCA_013400035.1 Rynchops niger | reverse complement strand
TTTTTTTTTTTAATGCTGTGCCTTGGGCTGTACTGAAAGCAAAACTCTTCATGTTTTCCTGTTCTTTGAAGTTGAAAAATACCTGGGTCAAACTAGGCAGAATAATCTAGAGGTAAATGCTCCTCTACTAAATCCAGCTGTGAAGGATCTTGATTCAGTGCAATTCTTGCCATTTTACTAGAGAGAGAGTTTGGATAAGGCACAGGCAGAAAGGTTACAAAATTTGGGTGCTGGAGAGCTGCTGTGCTTAGAAATGCCAAAGCTGCAAAACACACAGAGGTGGCAATTCCTTAGCAGTTAGCTGGTGAAGGCAGTGCTGCTTTCCCCTGTGGGAAGTCACAGCTCACATACTGTTATTTTATGCTAGACTAAAGACTGGGAAGATTTCCTGGTTCTGTTAAGTTCAGTAGCAGAACTGGTATTACTTAACGGTTTAGGTTTTTGTTTCGAGCTCCGAGAAGGCTCAGTTTCAAAAATGGACAATGGCAGTTGCACAAAGATTCACTTGTCATTAATATTTTAATTTTTATTTCTTCCAAATTTGCTGTACAATCCTGCAAATGTTATTTTTTTAATTATAAAAGGTATATGCAGATGCCAATCAAATCTGTTGGGGTGGGGTGGGGGCGGTGGGGGGGAAGAAAAGAATTCCTTCATTCCTTCTTAGCATAAGGTGGAAACAACATATTATATGTCCTCAGAAGAAAGAGAATATAATTAGTTAAAAATTTAGAGTAGGACAAACCCACAGATAAAATATACAAGATTGAAAAAAGTAATACTTAATCTGATTTTAGCACAGATTTTTTTACAGAGCCACAGTGCTTAAAAAGATAAGCAAAATATTGCATATATTGAGATGCTGGAAGGACATAGTACTGAATTTGCAAGAATTCTGTATTTTCCCTTCAATGAGAATAACAGCAAAAATCCTTGTAAAAAAAAAAACATTTTTAAAACAAGTATGTTAATACACGTATTAGAGGTTAGCTTACTACTATTTTCAAGCATTAGTAAACTCTAAGCAGAATGTTATTGGTGAAAGGATCCCTTGAATTTCTATTAGACTCAAGTGTGTGGACATTGTTTGGATGTTTTAAAATGTATTTTCTGGGAGGGTGGAGAAAACATTGGAATGCTGAAGGTTCAATATACGGCAGTGTGTTCAGCGTTGTGAATGATAGGTATAGTTGTTGCCATAATTTGTACCTGTACATAAACACATGAACTGTTGAAAATAGAATGCAGCTGACATTTGCAGAAATAAAATTTTTATGATACTATAATTTAGAAGTTAAATATCAAAATAAAACATTTTTGTTCCATTCCTTTCATTGGGCTTTTCTTAGTAGTGTAAGAAGACTTGGCTTAAGAGACCAATTGTTTTATCCAAAACACTTCTAATGCAGTTACACACACCACACAAATAACCAGTTTCTCTAACTGCTACTCGTACTACATCTGGAAGTGAAATGATATTTTGATGGGTGTTTAATATAGTCAAGCAACTGTAGGAAACTTTAATTTTCTAAAACTTCTGTATTGGACAGACTGGGTCTGATTTTTATTTTTTTAAAAAAATCTGTCTTAATATGATTATATGTAATTATTTTTCCTATATCCTCCTTGAAGGTCTCCTAGCAGTACCTGGTTCTGAAACCTATCCACACCAACTACGAAACCATAATAACCCGGATGGGATTTTAATTTTGTCAAAGATGATGTGATAATTACCTAAGATTTATATGCTTTTTATTTTGATCCAAGTGGATTTCAAAGCACTCTTCCAGTCAATGAACCCTGCAAACGGTAATTTCAAGGATAAGCCTTGAAACCACTCATGTTCCTTATGTTGCTCAGGTAAATGAAGGTTTTTATAATGGACTTTTTGTCTGGCACAATCAAACGTAGAATGCTATAGAAAAATCTGTCTGTAAAACTTGTTATTGTTGAAGACTTGAACTGCCTCCTTAATATCAGATAGTTTGCATACACATTAGCATTGTTGAATTTATAGGATGATGTTTAAAATGTTTATACCTGTTGTTGTTGTCTTTGGTCCTCGATCCCACAATTCCTAATTCTGCCTCTATCACCAGGTAGGTTGGAGACATTCTGAAGGGTCACTAAGCTGAATAGCTGCATTAGCAATTCAAAAGGGAATTTGATAAGTTACTTGTCTCTATCTGAACTGGACTTATTTGAGATGTGGTATCCATGTGTATATTCTGCAGTCCTAATCTCTGTATCCTCTGCCTTGGAGCCCACAAGGGACTTTGTGGCTGAAAGAAAACGGAAAGAAGGTGTTGCTCTAGTTTTTATACCTTCAGTTTAAAGCATGAGAACCTTCAGGATGCTTTCCTGATGTTTGGGAAATCTTGCCCAAAATTCTTCCACCTTGAAGATGTGGAAATACATGCTTCAATATAAGGATGTACATATGGAGAATAAGTCTCAAAAGACTTAAGGAAGTAAGCTCTCATTTTTCTTCTTTTATCTTGCATTTAAATATTGTGGTGACTTCATACTGAAATGCCCCACAAAAAAAAAAATCCAACAACAGCCCACAACCAACAATCACACAGCAACAACGGCTTTTTGAGTTATGGTGAAAAATGTGCACTGCACGCAATATGCGCATTCAAACTATAATTGGTCAGACCCGAATTATTTCTAAAAGGTCAGATGTTAAAGGCTCTGCTATAGATCAGCTGAAGGAATTTTTCCCTCTATTGCTGTAAATTATTTTATTTTACTTGCTATAATCTGTTGCTGTTTCTCGGACTCAAAAACCAGAACAAAGGTCAATTTCTCTCTTTATAACAGGATATAATTTAATTCTTTATTCTCTTAGAACTAATTTAATAAATTCTGATTTACCTGTTGCGTTCATTTTTATGGGCAGTGGCACTATTGTCAATGATACCATATTTATAATGTTGCATAGAAAAAGTAGAGATTGGCTGTATTGTCTGTTTCACAAAAAGCAGAGGAAAAGGAAATGTTCTTTCCTCAGTGTCAGATGTCAGCTAGATGACCAGAAATTGAAGTGCTTGCCCATACCTACCGTAGTGCTAAAAGCTTGGTTTTCCGTTGGGAAGGCTGGGAGTTTGAAAACATTAATGTGAAAATAGGAAAGATGCTGGGGGGGAAGGGATAGGTATATATAGTTGGATATAATAGTTTATTATAAACTATTAATAGACATAATAGTTATAATAGTAAACATCACTGCAAGAATAAATTAACATCTGGAGAATTTTCTTCATCAATTAATAAAAATAATTAATTTTTAATGGATAGGGAGCTGTAACATTCAAGGCTGATTTATTACAGAAATCAAACTACCTTTTTTCCCAGACTTGGCTGGTAGGTTCACAGGCCTTGACAATAGATGAAAGATTGAACTAGCGTGAGTGAGCGTATGGAATGCTGTCCTGTTGGGCTGCTGATTTAGCTGGAATTTGAACTATTTAGTTGCTACTGGTGTGCAAAAAGATCTACTTAGAGAGAGGCAGTCTTGTTGATCATATGAGTCAGGTAAGTTTATTTCATAATGGTCTATAGAATTGCTATTTTTTTCTCCACAGGGGAAATACGCACCTGTGGTTTCACGTAATTGTAAATGCTATAACGCATGTATGCTCCCTGTGCAAATTCTGTATCAACCCTTTGGCTCTAAATCAGCATCAAATTCTTCATGTAACTTTCTCTGAATTTCTGTAACAGCCAGCCATGTTTATGATGAGATTTTACTCATCCAAAAGTATTTGGCTATTCATAATCATAATGTAATTTCCTAGAGGATGTAACATTATTAGTAAATAGATGTGGAACCCAACATTATACAAAGGGCCTGGGAGACTGATACAGTGTTTTTCCCATATCAGAGTAAAGCAACCTTTGGAGGCTACACTCTGCCTTTTATAGGAATATTGACAACTGCAGACCAGGAGTTCTTTTCTTGATTACCTTTGACAGTACACTAAAAAATACAGATCAAAACTAAAAGTAGAAGTCGCCTCTTCCATGGCTGACAAAATTTTATTTCTAACCCAGTTACAGAGGATTAAACTTGTCAAAAGGCTGGACTACTTTTATTTATTTTTTTGCATAGTTACCAAACTAAACTATGTTTCAAAGAAAAAAGTTCCCAGAAGGATTTTACATCGAGGAAACGGGTGACGAATATTTTCACTGCAGCTAGCTCCCCCCTGGCCAGTGTCATCTACAGTGCAAGTTGCAGAACAATAATCATGATATAAAAGTCTTTTTCAGTAACATTTTCTAAGCCTTTTATGAATGCTGTGGCCACACCCTTTTTAGTAACACTTTATTTCTCAGATGATTCAACCAATTTCAGTGGGTCCGATTATGAAATCGGATACTAACAAAGTGAGTGGGATATGCATCAGAGGAGTTGTTTGGTGTGTCACAAGTCAGATTTTTTTCCTCACAAGTGCACAACTGGAGTTACAAAGGCTGTAAGCAAGGGATGTTAACCTCGTTTTACAGAAGAAGCGGATAGGAACTAGATAGGAAATAAATCCGCTTCCTAGCAGAGACGAGGCTGGTGTCAGCTGAAGACAGAATACAGGGATTCATGCCTTAGTCTTGAGCCATAATGGTGCTTCTTTCAGCAGTCTGTAACCAGTGAGTGTATTTGGCTAGAGATAACCATTATTGCAGCTTTTGCCATTTTGCAATAACCTGCATGATAGAACAATCAACAGGGCACTGTTTTATGCGCCAAACAAATTCTGTGTCACCCCTGCAACAAGTCATCTACTGATGGAGCGTGGTGGGAAACAGAGGGCTGCACGGCAGAGGCACTGCAAGAACTGCAGGAGAAGGAAGAGGTAGATTTGGGGCAGACATTGAGCAATGTGTTTTATTTCCTCTGTGGTATCCCACCGAGACCTCTGACCTGTGAGTTAACTTAGAACAGCCTTTTGACGGTCTCCAGGGGCCTGTTTCGGCCCCGTAGAACTTCTTGGTACTACTTCTCTAGAAGAGCATTCTTGATTTGAACCTGGTTTGCAAGAATGACTCCTTTATAATTTTGATTAAAATCAGGAGTGATTTCATTGCTAGCTGTTACATCATATTTATTTCAAAATAATTAAAAGTGAGAATAGAATTTGACCTACTTGTCTTTAGCAATGTCTAATATGGAGGATGTACCCATAAAAGTTATTAGTCATCAACAGAAGGGAAACGGTCTACTCTTTATTGTAGATTTTGCAAATATGCCAAGGTGTGATTTAGGTGTTAGGAAGGAAAGCACCATCTCTTTGCAGAACAGTTGGACAATGCTCAGCTACTGAGTGTGGAGTGAGAATAGGAGTTACGGTGAATCAGGAAAGCAGGGCCGGATTCTTATTTCTAAACTTTACCCTCTTTGCTTATACTGCCTTCAGACCTGAGAAATACAGGTACATTTATTTGAATATTCCTGTCCTTACCCTTAAATTGGCTTGTTAAAAACAAACAATTTTTAAAAGTATAACTGTCCAATATCACTGCTCGTTATGATTTAAAAATGCCGAACAAACAATTGCAAGTTGTGTTATATAGTTTATCATCCTAAAAAACAGGAATTACAAATCAGTAATTACTAAAAAGTGTTGAATCTCCCTGGATGACATTTTTAGTTGATGTGGATGAGCAGATTCCAGTACGTTATATAATTACACAATTTACATCGACTAATCTTTCATTCCCTGTCTACATAAGTAAGTGGAAATTTTGAGGACACATAAAATAGACTAAAAGTTAAAGGTCTCTAAACAGCGTCTCTTCCCATTTCCGGATAATGAATACCAAACTAAGGTTTAAAATAGAGGTCTAAAACGGTCACTTTTCCTTTACAGGCATGGTAAGTCCTGGTTAAAAAAATGGACAGGCACTTGCTGCCTGTTGCAGCTCTGCTTTTGTAATAGGCACCACTTCAGTGGCACTACCAACGCAGGGGGTGGGACATCTGTTTTCTTGGCAGCAGCTGTGATAAAGGCTCAGTGTTTTGGGAATCCATCAGAAATAATCAGAGCTGAGCAGCCTCAAAGATTTCTGCATTCCGCTAATTATGTCAATACTGCTGGGAGCCCAGGTTTTGCCCTTAACATAGTATTGATTAATACATAAATGCCTGTGTAGCTAACTTCCACAGAGCTAGGAAAGTGCCAGGTCCCCACATACCTGTCTAATTTTATGTGAATTGCTGCTTTAGGAGCAGAAAAAAGGTAGTTGTAAAACTACTATGGCATCTTGATGGCTATTTTCCAGTTGAATTGTCCCTAGTTTAAAAACAATATTTCACCTTAAGAACCAGTTTCTTTAAATGTGACTTTAATTCCAGAGTGTTTTCATACTGTGTAAAGTGGAGTTCGGAGATTACTTGGTATCCCAAACTGAAGAAATTAAATGGCATTTAAGACATTTACTTAAAAAGAAACAAGGTCTGATGTTTGTATGTCTGCTTCTAGCCTCAGCAATTTGAAACAACTGAAAGATTAAGTCTTACTGCAAGATGGTAGGTTTGAAATGGAAAGCCTAACCATAGCTGAGGGACACAATTAATTATTCTATTTAAAAATATTTCTGGTGTCTGGGCTACAAAATGTGGTGAGCTGCTTTTTGTCTTTTATTATTGCTTTTGCAATGGCTGTTCTAAATTGGCAACACTACTACTGAAAAAGACCTACCCCCTACATTTCATTTGAATTTGCATTTGTGTTAAGGTGTAATTGTTAGTATTTATTATTACATGGAACTAGTGCCTATAGACTTTGGTCACAGAAAATAAGATGATCTTTACCAGGCACAGTATAAATGCATATCAGAAAGTCCCTCTTCTAAAGAGCTCATACTCTACTTGCTTCCATCTTCACAGCACTATTTTTTTTTCTGATCAATAGGGCTTCATAGTATATTTCCATACTTCTTTCCTCCAGAACAGACATGCCTGTTCCCACCTGTAATTTACTTGTTACTACTTTCCCCAAGTTGTTGGTCTAATGGGACCTACTCTTGGTCACTTACTGTTAATCTCGTTTGAGATTTTCAGCGTGGAATTGATGCCGTTCGCCTTTTTTTGCTCGCTCTTCCTCCTTAACTGTTTTGAACACCAACGTGGCGGTGGGAACCGAGCTTCCAGGGCAGCACAGACCATGCACAGTCTGTGGCGCGGCCACGGGGAAGCGGGCGGCGGGCCGGGGCCCCTTCTCACCCCCGGCCTTCCTCCGGGGGACGGAGGGCTCCGGGGCGGTGACGCCCGGAGCTGCGGGANCGTCGCGTCCTCGCCGGGGTGGCAGCTGTGCGAGCCGCATGCCGGGAGCCGAGGAAGGAGCAGGAGGGTGCAAGGTAAGGTGCCGTCCTTTGCGTCTGGGCTCTGCCTGGGGTTGGGCAGGGAGGTGGCTGCCTGTCAGGGCTGGCGGGGCTCGGCTCCTCTGGGGCGCCGGGAGGCGGCCGTGGCGGGGCGGACCACAAAGGTTGCATTGTGGCTCCGGGGGGAGCCGGTATGGAGCGGTAGCGGGGGTGCCCCGGCGGTTCGGGGGTGGGCGTGTGTGGGGACGCACCTTCCTCCCTCTTCATCTCCTCACGCCGTCGCCGCCCTCCTCGCCCCGCTCTGGCGATGCCCCCGATGTCCCTCACGGCCGGAGCTTTGCGCCACCCGGGTCGGTGTGAGGCGGGCGGGAGCCGCCGCCTCAGCGAGCCCCCGGCTCCGCTCGCGCCCGGCCGCGCTCTGAGGGGCCCTGAGGGGGCGGGGGGCGGCGGCGGGCGCTTGACCCGCTTCCTCGCAGGGATCGACAGCCGCTCCGCTTCGTTTACTGTTTTTTGTAAAGAACTTCTTACGTTTAGGGACGTTAGGGATTTATTTAAGGACAAATCTTACACGAGCGTCCGTTCATGAGGAAAACCCCGCGAAGGAAGGGGCTGGAGTCCCAGGTGCCTATTGCCTCCTTTGAAAACCGTAGTTATTACAAATAAGTTATTCCCCCGGCTGCTTGTTCGTCCTGGCGGGTGAGAGCGGCTCCGCCGGCCGCCGGTTTTCCACCCTTCCCTCCCGTCAGCACAGCCCGCACCTCGAGGGGAGAAGGTTTGTAGGCGAAAGGAAAGTGCAAAAAAACCAAACACTCGGTGTAATTACTTACACTTGTGAAGGCAGTCACAGCAGACTCCTGTAAAAGAGAGACAACGGTAATTAGCGGGGCTCGGATCATTGCCTGACTTTCCGTAGCGGAGGCCGGTGCAGGTGAGGCCGCTGTGAGGCCGTCGATGGCGGGCTCCTTCCACCACCTGCCTCGGGACGTGGCTGGCGGTGACCAGAATGTGGGATTCACTGAGGAACCATTTACATTAGCGCAAGAAATCCAACCGAGGTAGCCGATACCTTTATTTTTCTATATAGTTTTTAAATCTGTGAATATGTAAATGTTCATGTGTATCTTTTTTGTGTGTGCGTATATACATTAATATAATTTGTAGTTTAGTATTGTCCTTTAGTGCCTTGTGTGCTACATTTTCATAGTGAAAGGGCAGAAAAAAATTCCTTCATTCTCAAACACTTGTGACAGAATTAATTTGATTACATACACAATTCTGTAGCATGTGCAGAGGTCTGCCCAGCGCAAAGAGTTATGAGACGGATGATGTATCTGTACAGAATTTGAATTTAGAATAGGAGCCTTGTGATTTGGAAACAAGTGGAGTTAAGAATATTTATTGCAGAGTAATAAGTTTTGCCAAATGTGGGTAGGGGAGTGTGTGAAATGAAGCTGCCCCAGTGTAACGAAGTGAGGGAATGCGCAGGAACACCTTTGGCTTGTCATTTAGCAGATAAAACTTTTATACGTATGACTTGCTACCTGTTCTCAGTAAATATTTATTACCCGGTTTTCGTAAATAAAATACCATATTGTTCTGAACAGAAATCCCTTTTGATTTCCCATCAGAATCACGCGTATCAGTTAGCAACGTGACAAGGCCTCGTGACCTGTGCGGACGCTGTAACATTCAGTATCATTCCCTGCACATTTCCTCAGACCTCCGCTCTGTTTTGAATAGTGCACTTCTTCTCGGGACTGCTTTTGTGTAGACAGTTGTTCTGGAGTGATTCCAAGTTGTGGGCGTCTTTATGTGCGCGCGATTTGGAGGTGTATTATGTGGAGTTGTTTCCAGCAAGCGGCCAGTGACACCACGTGTCCTTAAACAAAAATCTGTTTTGTTTTGCCGTTCATGAATTGCAGTGAGTGATACCTTATTCTGCTCAGGCGTTTATATGTAATGTCTTAATACCGACCCAGGGGCTAGTTTTTCCCATGGTAAATCTTTTGCTTTAGGTGCTGAAGAAAATTAACCCGACCTCTTAAATTCAGTGTTTGCTAGACTTTTGTGTTTTCAGTATTTCAGGTTTTTGAACAATCTCTTTTGACGAAACATGATTTTTCTGAGTATTTTTTGTGAAAGCATCTGCCTACTGCTACAAATGCTATAATAAATGCATTTAGAATCCTTTTGGAGTGCTTTCTGTATATATATTGTATTGCAGACACCTTATACTCAGTTAAGTGTGATGTCCATTTTGAGAATTAACTTGTTAAGAGTTGCTGTTTTCTTCCTGTGTAATATGTGGGAAAACGGGCAGATGAATACGCTTAGTGGAAGACTAAAATATTTGGGGTGCTATAAATCATATTACTGATTTGTTTTGTTTAACTTATTTTGTGTCTTAATGTTTAATGTAATCAGTCCCTTTATGTTATTTATTTGTTTGTTAAATCTTGGGGATGTGAGCATTGCAAGGTCATGTAGGTTTTACAGATAAATTCTAGCACTTATAGATAAATAGATAAATCTGGTACTTTACAGATAAATTCTAATCTGTGACTTGGAAAAAGCCTGAGCAGAGCAGCACTACGTTGTAATAAAAGGTAGAAACAGATGAAAATACTTGAACTTGCTGGACAAAGACAAGTTTTGAAATTTTCACATTTGCATCTATACGTACTAGCTGTTGTCGCCACATATCTAATATTTTCTAGGTCCTGTAAAAGTCCCTTTGATTTTTTACCAAATTGTGCCTCTCCACTTGTGAGGGTGTGTTGCAGATTTCAGTTGTCCGAGTCACATGAAATCTGGAATAAACAAATGGCTATGGTCTTGCACAAGTCTCTAAGAGCTTGTAGAACTTCTCTAGTGTAGTAGGTAAATAATTGGAAAATAAAGGACTCACCAGTTACTGGAGTGAATTTACTGATTAACATACACCTTGTACTTTGCTTTTGAATATAAAGAGCTGCAAAGTAACTATTCTGAAATAAATAGTTCTATAGCATGTAATGGTGGTGGTCTCCATCCCCAAATGGATGTAAAACCAACCAAACAAAAAATGTTTTCCCATATAGTGTCAACCAGGGTTGAACATGAACTTATACGCTGTCAATTATGGAAATGTAAACAATGATTAACTTTCAGGTGCTTAACGCTGTACGGAATCCAGCTGAAGTAGTTAGCATGCTAATGGATCAGACTGTTAATATCTAAACACAAGGGTATATGTGCATGCATATTTATTTACTTCTTCTTAATCATGTGCTGATGGGCATTCTAAGGATTTCAAATTGGAATAAGCATGCTGCCGTAGCTATGTGAGTTACTTCAAATTAAGTGTCTTATACAGACCACTGCTGAGGGTGGTACTTGAAGGCATAGCCAGTAGTGAAATCCAGCAATCCCCTCCTAAAAAAAAATTGTTTAAACTGGACAAGAAGCAGAAGCTTTATGTTTTTTACAATAAAAGAGCTTTTTTTTTTTTTTTGCTTTTCATATTAAATTATTATATATACAAACAGAAATGGTAACATTATGTGACTAGAAAGGTGCCCTATACCGTGTTTTTGTTTTGTTTTGTTTTTTCCATTTATGTATAGGATTAATTACCTTCACAGTCATGCAGTTCCCCTCATAACTCTGCAGGTGTAATCAATGTGTGGTACAACTTGTATTCAAAGAGGTTTACTGGCTTTTATACCACTGAAGCTTGCATAAACTTGGAAAGTTGGCAGGAGTTACCTGGAGTTGTGTGGTTTCTGTAGAGCAAGAACAGCTGCTCTGCTGGTATCATCTCTCAAACGTTTTAGTTGTTAAATAGAAGTATAGCTTTCATTAGTTTATTTTAAACACTTCAGCATTTCTCCAAAATAAATTTTTGGGGTTATGACTAGCAGAAGAGTATGTATTACAGTGTGTTCAGCTAGTGTTCCCTCAGAAGGTTCTGTCTGGACAATCACCTTTGTCTTGAAGACAACAACCAGCTATTTGGGCAGCCTGTGTTTTGGGGGTGGCTGATTGTGTCTCCTTGTCTACGTCCTTAGCTGATGCACCCAGATAGCAGGCGGCTGGGAGAGGTTAGAGGCACGTATGAATTGCAGTACAATTTGTATTGGCGCAGGCTGTGATGAGTGTATCCGAAACCTGGTTAGCACTCTGTGGATAGTGATGTTCACGTGAGTATGAGCTTTAAAATGCTTTGCCTACAGAAATAGATGCTGTCAAAATTAGCATTTGTTGATGCTCCACAGATAAGTAATTAATATCCTGGAGAAAATGCTCTCAAGCAAGTCGATTACTGTGTGGAGGAGTGATCTTGCAAACTTTCTGACTTTGAGTTCTGACTGTGCTTAGCAATTGCAGGTGAAAAGCTGTAAAGACAGAAAAGAAGAGGATTTTAGGAAAGTACACCTTTTTGTCTGCTATTCAAATCTATTAAGTAACCAAGAAAAATAAATGCAAAACCAACTTGACAAACTTCAATGGTTTGTTAAACTGTGCAGCAGTCATGAATGGAATAATCATGACTGTTAAGATAGTAGGCTGAAAGGATTATCATTTTAATGTCAAGGAGAAAACGTGACACCCTTCCTACCCAGGCAGGTGAAATTTTGAACCTGCTACCATTCCCAGCCAGTGATGATTCTGATAAAGGGGAAAATGGGTTGTGTTTCTCTCAACTGTGGTGCTATTTTTCTTGTTTTTCATTTATTCTTAATGCATTTTTGTTGAGGAGAAACCTTTTTATCGTGAGGGAGGGAGGAATATGTTGAAAGGAAGAGAAGAATATGAAAAAATATGGCAGTGGTTACATTAATTTTTATACTGGGCATGCATGCTGTATCTCTTTTTTTTTTTTTGGAGTCTGCCATTACCATGAAAAAGACTTAAATGAAGTGCTAGCTTCAGAAAACCTTTTTTTTTTTGTTTATTTAATAAATTATCCCTTAAATTGGTTTAGCTTTGTATAGCCCTTCTAATATTCTTTACAGAAATAGCACATAGTTGTTTCTGGAAATAGTTCTTCCCTAGATAAAAATCTAGATTTAAAAAAAATCATAGAATCTTTGTGTTTGTCATTGTTAAAACGTTTGAATAATAACGTAGTGCTTGCTTTCAAATTCAGAAGTTTGAGGAGGATAGAGTTAAATTAATCTCAGAAATTGCTAGCTGTATGAGTCACTAAATTTGGAACATAAATACTCATAATCTTTGGAAAGAACCTCTCAACATTGTTTTGCTGTGTAGTATCAACTGCAAAATACAATGCAGTATGTTTAGCTGAAAAGTAGTTGTATTTACGTTGGAAATGATAGCTTATGAAAAAAATCAGATACCTTTTTGGCTTTTTTTGCTTGTTAAACTGACTGAAGGCTAGTGCTAAGTCTGCAGTAGAAGCTAGGTTATGATACTGTTCTTTTTTGTTTGCTTGCTTTGTTGAAAAGAAATAAAAACTTGGAGAGGGTGAAAAGGGGAGAGAAATGGCCAGTGCTGGAGAATTCTTCTTGCAGGCTGATAGAATGGATAGGTTGTTTTGTTTACTGTCTGGTGCTGAAGCCAGATACTTGAAATAGGAACATCTGGATCTTTTAGTCCAGAGAGAAACGTCTTTGTCTCAGAATGACATATGTATTTATAACATCAGTGACAAAAAATTCCTTTATCTATTTACGTTCAATAGAATATAGTACTTAGTATTCTCTGTGTTCTGCTTAGACAGCGTATTTATTTTTTGTGTGCGTTTTACATTTAAACCATCTGTTTAAAATGTTCTGTTCTAGTATTTGCTAGTGTTTCACAATGTTAGATTTTTTTTCCTGATCAGATAAAAGAGATTTAGTTGTGTGTTACTACTAAGACACAGAGTACTGAAACATTGAATTCCTTCTTTCTTTTTTTCTTTGATTGATATGACAATCAGCTACCATCCCTAAAAGTGACAACAAAGCTCACAAACATTCCCTGTTGCTCCCTACACTGCTAAAGTTTCTGACTTGAAGCCACTAAAAGGCACAAAGCTCCTAGTAACTGCAGGTTGGACGGTGCAGACGAGTCCTTGCTCTTTGTCGTGGCAGTGATGTACAGTATTATATAATATGCTGATACTCAGGCTGGACTAAACCAACGCTCTGAATTCTTTCTTAACTTTTATTTTGCTCTGCAATAAAATCTGTGTTTGCATTTTGGGAATAAAACATCTGCATGTACCTGTTTGTGGTTTCCCCGATGCTGGTGTCTTACTACATAAGCATATTTAAACAGTTCTGAAAGGTGTCTGAATTGTAGCCACGTCCTCTCCTCGATGCTGGTAAACTTCTCCATGTGCTTTCCTGAGATTAATTGCAACGTAATTGGTTGTCTTCCTTTTCTTTTGGTATTTTTTAGGTAAAAGAGCTAAGCCTTGGTAAACTAAAGGACTAGTCCTATTGAGATCAGTGTCTCATAGTAGGCTACATTTCTCCAGCATGGAGCACTATTCCATGTCAGTGCTCTGGCTTCAGCCTGGTACAAACTTTTATTTATTTAACTGTTGTCTCTTAGGTTTTAATCTACTTTGTACTGAGAATAAATACAATGTTTATGCTATTTCAGAAGTAAACATTGTCTTTTATATATGGCTGGATAGGCTGTCTCACTGTCTATAGCAAGTGTGTGTGTGCATGGGAGAGGGAGCCAAACTTGATACTTGCTGTGATACAGAATCATTAGATTATTTTAAAGCTTCTTCTCTATCGTCTTGGAGAGTTGGGATGCAATCACCAAATATGGAATGAAAAGTTACGTGCAGTGCCTGTGGTTCTCTGAACTACTTCCTCCAAATGTCTTTGTATATACACTTGTGTAAAGTACCTATATAAAACTTATCTGCACTTTTTAAGAGAACAGAAGATCACTATTTTTAGTGAGATGCCTCAAGGACAGGTATAAAAACCTTTTCAAAAATACGTATTTAAAAAGGTCCTCCAAAACCTCATTCTTCAGTGCATCGGGTGCGTTTTTAAAGACCTCAAGATGGTAAGTAATGGTAATCATAGAACCATAATGTGTTCACTGAGGTCAAAACTTACTTGAAATAAGCATTCTTTCACACACTTGAAATGTGTGAAAGAAAGTTTATGGTATGCTAGGATTGGATTGAAGGGATTACGCAATGTCAAATTTCTCAGCACTGCCTGCTGCTTGGAGTTGTAGTCATGAGAAATATTCTTCAAGAGCTTCTTGAGTTTTCACTCTGATTTTGCTGAAGCATGCTTTAGTGGTATAAAGATGCTTGGCAACTGCAGTATCTCAAAACCTCAGAAAAACAATCTGGATAAAAGGTTGGTTTTGGTATTTGTTGTTATGCTGTTAAATAGTGAAGTTCGTTTTGAATTTTGAATGTGCCCTTCAACAAGCTATTTGCTGCAGGCGGCTGCTGGTTAGGAGCTGAGTGCTATCAAGATGTGAGGTATTACGTGCTTGCAGACTTTGTGTGTGGAAATGTGACTTTTCAGAAAACAATACAAGAGTAAATGTGTTTGTTCACTAGAAATTACAGACTTGTGTGCAGCTAGTAAGGAAATGGAGAATCAGCTCTTTAAAACTGAAGATGTTATGATGTATGCTTGCTAATTAGTAATCTGTTGTTCAGGTTTTGTGAGCGTAAAGAGTTCTGCTTGAGAGAATGATGGTGTCTAATATTCCTAATTTTTTTCCTTTGTACTACATGCACATTAGTATAGTGATGCTACTGCCGCCTTTTTCATTAAAAGGAGTAATAGTTTTTGCATTGAGGGGTCTTAGGGTTCAGTAAAGCTTTTTTCACAGTTCTTTTATCAACCAAGTATAACAAGATACTATTTCAACAATGCAAAGCATTTTTGTGAAGGTAAGGAGCGGTGGGAACATGTTTTATCAGAAGATACTGGTTATTTTTACTTTAACTGCAGTGAACAGCTGTTGAATGATAAGTTATTTTTTAACTACTGCTGCTGTGAATATCTTACTTGTCCGGAGATACAAATAGGGAGTGGAGGGAAAGGCAAAGAAGGTTTTTAGCCTGAGGATCAAAGTGTATCTACATTTTGTAACACAAGCAAAAAAAAAAAAAGCAAAGAAAATGGGCTTTTTGTAGGGAGTTGCTATTTTTAAAAGGTCGGCTAATACTTTCCTCTGTCTGGTAGATATAAATCACACACTGGTTTGAGCCCATGGGGTGTTGTCACTTCAACACTTTCCTTGAACTTTCTCATTTTTTCTGTTCAAATGATCCTATATTCTCTTCTGTGCAGGTGTTCAGAGGATTAAGTGCTGTGCTATACTAGATCCCTTTCTTCCCCTTTCTTTTGTCCATTTAAGGACAATTGCAGAACTTCCAGAATTAAATCTAATTATAAATGAATAAAATACTTAAATGTAACATGCTTTTCAGTTCTTGAGCCAGTGGCTTACCACTGCTAGGCTTTTCTCTGCCGTTATGGGGTGTAAGAATCCACTCTAAGGCAGATGGACTGATAATACATCAGATAATCTAAGTTAATGATTTTAATGGAAGCATCAAAATGAGTTTCTTTGTGGACATAACTCAAGAGAATTTTGGGGTGCGTGCTTCCTTCTGGGTACTGTAGTATTAAACAATCTATACTCGCTCATAGAAGACCAAGTATGCTTAATCTCTGATTTCTCTTCAAAACCAGCAAGGATGTTTCTTCAAGGCTGTTCCCTCAATAAGATAGTGACAGTAGTGTTAAACATAGCTGCTATAAATAGTCTTTGACATTGTTTTCCTATGTTTTTATTCTGGAATTGCCTTTTGTCCACTTCCTCCTAATACAGCACAGTACGATCTCTAGGACAGCACCTAATTAAAGTGCATGTTCCTTATCTGGAACAGTCAAGGTTCAGTGTACAGAGGATGAGGAACAGAATACATCTGAAGCAGAGTCTTAAATTAATATTCATTGACTTGCCTTGGCATCTGGCTTCAAGTTATTAAGAGGGAAGATGATAGACTTATTTTCCTCCTTCAAGTTTCATCATGTGTAGCGCCTATGTCATAAAGTTCAAGTCCAAACAAGAGTTGGATGGTGATATAGAAAGAGGCACCTGTGAATAGCATTTTTTTTCTGAACATTGTTCCTTTGCTTCTTGAATTGCATTTAATTTTCTAAGATGCTATTATTGTTGGAGGCTGATTTCTGGGGATAGTCTTAGTATTCTCATTGAATAAATCCTAAATGAGTATATTCCAAAAAAAATTTTACTTTGCCAATTTTAGCTTTAATTTTGTGTGGTTCACTTTGAATATAAACAATTTTTTGGAGACTATAAGCCTTACAATAACTTTTCTTTGCACAACAGAACAATTTAGTTTTATTTTAGACCTACTGAAGCAGTTTGTGTTTGCTAGAAATACTTCCAGAAAATATTCTTAATGCTTGAAAAAAGGTAGCCCCATCTACACCTTAAAATAGAAAAGCTTTTATTTTAAAAAGAGTTATTCTAAAGAAAAAGTCTAAGAGCAGTCTGTGGTACAACAGTGAATCAGGATAGAATCTACAGGTTGAGAATTTTTCATTGAAGAGACTTTCAAGTAAGAGAAATAATGGTAACATTTGGTATCCATGGCTTTTGAAAGTGTAGATGGATACCAATTTTCCACGTGTCATTTAGAAACTAAAAAACTTTTGTTATTTTGACAAGGCCATAAAACTTGTCAGTGATGTGGGGATCAGCTGTTTAATTACCTGTTGCTCCTGGTAAAGAGTGAACTAGGACCTGTGTAGACCTGTTGTCAGGAATAGGATGACAAAAGAGTATCCCTGATGATCTTCCAGAAGCTTGTCTGACTCATTGCTGTCCAACCTCCAACGTGTGAATGAGAAGTGCTCCTGGCTGGCAATGCTGAATGGACACTTGGTCTCAAAACTTTAACATCTCCTCCATCTCAAAATATGGGAAGAAAGGAAGAGTATGATGTGAAAGAAACTGGCTGGTATAGTTTATGCTGTAGCAGACAGGTCATTGCTGGAGCATTGTTCGTTCTTTGGCGTGAATGGAAAGTTAGAGGGATGCTTTGCACTACCTGCTCCCATCTTGAGGATGTGCTCTCTTGGCTGCTGCAGTGCAGAGGACAGGGCAAGGCCTGAGGAAGGATCCTTGTCCACCATTGTATCAGCTGGCTGTTAAACCTGTTAAACCTCCCTCCTCCACATCTGTAAGTGAAGAGTGCATTTGTTTAGTTAGGGGGTCACTTGGCAGATCTCTCGTATTATTGGAAACTGAGCAGTGGAGGCTCCAAGAGCATGACTGTGTGTCTTTAAAGAACATGACTTATGGTTTCCAAAAAGCCTGTTATCTTATCCAGCATATAGATATCTTTCTGAAGGTGTGGCGGATGGGATCTTGCTATCAAAGTGAGTAAATGCTAGCCTCTTGATCCCCTCCTCCTATCTTACAGAAAACACCAGAAGCAGATTTTTGGAAGATCCTGAGGTTGTTGAGGGGAAGGAGTACAACGTGTTACTAACTTTTTCAGATGTTAGACTGGGAAGGTGAGGGAGTTGAGAAGTTTGACAAGATGTACTCCTCTCTGTATTACTTTACACAGTGGTGGGTTTGTTTTTTGTTTTTTTTTTTGTGAAACATGTGAGAACATGAATTGGGTTTATGCCATATTTCATTTATTTTCTGTTAGATATACGTCAACCTTTGTCATCAATTAGTCATAGAAAAGTTTGTGACGCAGTAACTTTTATCACTTCTTCTGTCCTCTGCTTTTACTGTAGTTTCATTGTGGAAGTGTCAATGCAGAGAGATGTATGGAGTGTTTGCTTAGATGTTTCCAAGGGTGGAGAGGGGAGTGCCGAAAACACTTTTAGTCATACGTTGAACACTTGTACTGATGTGGTACTAGTTCACAAGTGAACAGTACAAGTTGTGTTGTTTTGTTTTGTTTTTCTGGAATGGCAACCTTGTGGTTTTGTAATTTGAATCTTTCAGCTTCCAACTTTGAGAATTAATGGATTGCTTTTAACCTTCCCTTGAACCTTTGATCTTACTCTAGTACAAGCAACTGTAAGAGGAGGTAAAACTCTTGTTGGCATAACTTGCATGGTCATTGAAGCATCTAGACTTTGCCAATGTAGAGTAGAAATTCATTACTGAAAGAAAAATTTTTATTTGCCCTGTCAGGAAATTGCTTCCTGAAATAGGGGAACTTTGCAGAAGATATTTAAGTATGGACTCTTGCCTTGTTGCTTCAAAATATATTTAAGAACAACTCCCCTCTTCCTGCGCTATTATAGACTAGAGAGGCAAGTAATAATTTAACTTTCAACACCTGCTGCTGAGCCACTTCTAGAATCAGTAGGGGTTTGGGTGGGTTTGGTTTTTGCTGTTTTTTTCGGTTGTTGTTGGTTTGGATTTTTTTATTTTTAAACTTTTGATATTTTTTTTTTCAAAGTGGCCCAACTTCAAGATGAGGAGTAAATTTGAGGTCAGGCACTGATCCAAAAAGAGGTCAGATGGCTAACAGTTCCTGCCTTCGCCAAGGCGAGACTTTTGTTGTTCTTCCTTCCAGAATAGTTTTCCAGATCTTTAAAACAAGATTTCAAGAAACAAATTTGCTCAGAAACAGACTGTGCAGAATTTTTATCCCTTTCTGTTAAAACGGAGGTAAAGAAAAATATGCAAAATTAAGGACTTATTCTGTTTTCACTGGAATGGCAGTGCTGCATGCTCTGTTCACAGCAAAGGACAGGCAAAAAGAGGACATTAATTCCAGTCGGAACCAAATTTTAGTTGCTGTTTTGGGGACTTCTGGCCGATAAATGTGCTTGCTAGGGCTGTTCATTTACTCCTGCATGGACAGAATTTTGGAGCAAAGATCAATATTCTCTTTGAAGTATTGTTTTGTGAAGACTGGCCTGATCTGCCTGCCACTGATGGGGGACATGCATTGTGCTCAACTTACGCTGTCCCTGACTGTCAAGTCAGATTTTGGCCCAGGTTTCATACAGGTTAAACCAGATTTTTAATGGTTCTCTCTATCTTCTTGCAAAAAGCAAGGGATTATTATCTTGACAAGCACAGCCTATTTTCTGGTTATGGTCTAGTAGATATTAATAAATATACAGTTGAACCTGTTCTCTGTTAATCAATAAGGTCTTTGTGCTGATCATAACAGAAACCAGGTGTCAAATCAAGTCGAATAAGATGACTTTCATGGCTAAAAGTATTACTCACCCCACCCCCCCTTTTAAAAGAAAAGGGAAGAAAAAAGCAATAGGTGTTAAGAAGTTCCATGTTAACATTGTGGATCTTGTTACCAAAAATTAAGTGTTTCATGCTGAAATTCACTTGCCTTATCTAGAGACTTCATCTGTTCTTATCATGAAAGTTGTTTACTTGAAGCACCTTTGGCCATGTAGACCTTTTGGAAGTGTTGTAACTGGGGAATTGCTACTGCCAGTCTTTGAATATGTCTATGCTGGTTTTGAGAGTGACTTCAGGCATGAATGAATTGTTATTTTCTGCAGTAAGCAAACTATGATCGTGAGTTATTAAACTATGCTAAAAAGCTCCTGTATCTTTACATATCAGAAACTGAAATTTTCTCCCCAATGTTATGTGGATCATTCCATGGCAACACTAGCTGTGACTGCTGCTCTGAATTAACATAACTGACACTATGCATAGCCCTGGATACAGGCTTGCTGACATCAACTCTTTTGGCATGTGTTCAGAAAAGTAAACAAAAGACAATCAGTGTTGAGTTTGGCATAACTAGCAAGTCCACAAAACTGCCAAATCCGTCTCAATGTATTCATCCAATTAATCCCATTGATTTAGGACATTAACTTAAGTGACTAAAGCATACTGTATTTGGTCTTAAAAGTTCTTGTCTTAAAATTTTGGTTTTCAAGTGAATTAGTAAGCACGTTCTTCACTTATTGCATTTTTTATATTTTTTGTTGTTCTTTCTTTATAGAAAAATAATGAATTCTGAAAGCTCAGCACTTACGATGAGTAGCCCTGCTGTAATAAACCAATGTGCCAGAGGAGGAGGAATGGAAGAAGAAAAAGTTTGGTAAGCTTTACTTCTCATTTTTTAAGAGGTTAGCAGACAGCAATCGTAGAACGTTTGGAGCTGGAAGGGACCTTAAAGATCATCTAGTTCCAACCCCCCCTGCTGTGGGCAGGGACACCTCCCACTAGACCAGGTTGCTCAAAGCCTCATCCAGCCTGGCCTTGAACGCTTCCAGGGATGGGGCAGCCACAACTTCACTGGGCAATCCATTCCAGTGTCTCAACACCCTTAGAGTAAAGAATTTCTCCTAATCTAAATCTACCTTCTTCCAGTTTAAAACCATTACCCCTCATCCTATTGTTACATTCCCCGATCAAGCGTCCCTGCCCAGCTTTCCTGTAGCCCCCTTCAGGGACTGGAAGGCTGCTATAAGGTCTCCCTGGAGCCTTCTCTTCTCCAGGCTAAATGCCCTCAGCTCTCTCAGCAGTATTGGGAGATGTAGTTTTAAAATTAAGTAGAATAATTATTTTTTGTAAATGTTTGCATAAATTTTATGTTATTTAACAACAGGTAAGGAAAAAAGGATTTTTTTTTTTTATTGTGGTTTTTAGTTTTTAGCAGAGTACCATGGGACAGGGTGTCATGGGGGATGGCCAATGGAAAAACTCATGTTCACTTCAACATTGCACCAGTTGTCCTCATGGAATCTTTCACATATGGCAAATGTCTTAAGGTTGCTGTGTTTGTGTGATGCTATTACTAGTACCTTCAGTACTCTGCAGGCTTGTGGTGTCCGGAAATCCGTGTCCTCGGAGACGTTACAGTCAATAGTTTCTGCTTTTTATTAAAAAAATTTACTCTGTACTGGAGAAAAAAATAATTATGCTGTTCAATGGTAGACATGGGCAAATGCTTACACTTTAGGACAATTTTTTTGTGAAATCTGCCACTGACCATGCAATTTTTAGCACCTTCTTTGGTGTTTTCTTGGAGGGGACAGGGTGTTGAGAAGGCATTGAGACTATTTCAGCTGCGTTAATCAGAGCCTGCTGATTTTTACTTGCTATTGTTCCCTAGGGTTTAGCTAGGGTTTTGTTACATTATTTATTTATCATAGAAAACAACAAAATAAAGTCATGACAGGAAGCATGGCACCCATAGGGACAAAAAGCTAACTTTCATTGTTTCTGCAGTCTGAGAAATACTCTTGAAAAGCTAAATAATTAAAGAAATATTAGCAAATTAATGTTGTATTTCATACTGGATGCTTGTCAGAAATCATGTAGAATTTTGTTTTGTTTTGTTTTTATGTAGAATTAAATTAACAGCATCATAGTACCTGGAAAGTAGTTTCTTTTTAAATGTCTCCCACTATTCCACTACTATTCCTGGAACATCCTCAAAGCTAGAAACAAAATCTTTGGATGAAGGGGCGGGATGAGGAAGACTTGTGAGCTTCCTTCCTGACTCCCAAATCTAACAAGGGATGGGGAATTGTCACATGCTGTTCCTTTGTTTGATATCTTTCATTGTTTTTTATCCTGCTTGTGGTATTGAGCAATATAATTTAATTTTCTGCATGGTATTTCTTTGTAATGCTTGTGGCAATTCTTGATAATGTTGCCTAAAATAGCAGGAGTGTACAGTTTGTGGTATCAAGTATTAGAGAATCATGATTTGTTACGTGTAACTGACCTTAGGGAAAGTGGTGGAAAATAGTGGAATTCACTTGTCTACTAGGCTTTGTTTTGGCTTTGGTCGTGTCTGTCCCACTCCCCTCCTCCTGCAAATTCTTGTATCTATTGTTTGTATGTGCTAATCTACAATTTCTT
This sequence comes from Rynchops niger, assembly GCA_013400035.1. Lineage (NCBI taxonomy): Eukaryota > Metazoa > Chordata > Aves > Charadriiformes > Laridae > Rynchops > Rynchops niger. The sequence continues at coordinate 90,182 of VXBH01006862.1, read as the reverse complement.
TGACAGGCATTCAGTCATACTTGCTAACATTTTTAGTCATTGCCTTCCTGCAATTCTTCATTAAATTAGTCAGAGGTTAGAGCAGAGTTGTTCTCTTCTTCAGGAATTAAATACATCTTTTTATTTAATAGCCTAGGATGCTTAGGAGTTCTAATTGGGAGATAAAACAGATTTAGTTTCTCAGTTATTGTAAAATTACCTTGGGATTTGAGGTTAAATAAATATCCACAATTCCAAATACCCATCTGCAGGAGCAGACATACTCTGAAAGTCCTTCCCTGTCACTGAGATGTAGAGAATTGTTTCACATTGTAGGGTTAGTTTAATGCAATTTATGTGGCACTTGGAAATAATTCTTTTCTGTAGCCACTAGAGTGTTTACACTGACTGGTTGTATGGTTACCACTGTATATATGGATGTATGCTTGATAAATATTTGCAATTGGCAAGATAAATGTGAAATGAAAACTTTAAATGAGAATCTGACCTTGTAGGCTTTGTTGGCCTATGAGTAAGCATGTGACAGCTTATGAGAGTGCTAATCAGGGGCAGTAGAAACTTGGACTGTCTTGTCTTGACACTGAAGTGGTTTTTGCTGAAAGATAAATCGGTAAACACTTCAGTGGTTAAGGAAATTTTGAGATTTAACTCTTCTGTCAGCAGAGAATAATATATGCTGTCATAGGCTTTGTGATATCCTTTTATATTTAAGTACTGTGTATTAGGTTATGGAAGCGTTGTGAAGAGCCAGCTTATCTCTTAGTGTAAATCATGGGGTCTGTGCTGAATTACAAGGAGCTGAAAATGTTTAACCCAGCTTTAGGTGTGCTTCGTATCTTCTTAAATGTGTTTCAACCTGTATACCACCCAACAATATCACTTTTACTAGCTTCTTATTTTGTAAACCAAACCCCTGTTTGTTAGAAGAGCATCATGTTTGCAGTCTGTAGAATTTTAGTTTGGTTTTTGATTTGAGAAGCTGAATAGCAGTCTGATGCACGTATGGTAAATGCATGCAAGATGTGGCTGACATTCTTTACTATCTGTGACTCAGCTATTACTTGGTGGGTGCAGTAAATACAGTGGTGAACATTTTGCTTACATCTATGTGGAATATATGTGACGTTCTCCAACTTCTTTTTTTGTGTGGGATTTTGGGAGTATTAGAGCTGAATAAACATTATTTTTCTCAGCCTAATAAAGGCCAATGTGGCACCGCATTACTGCATCATGCGTTTATTATTGTTTTTTAATTGTCTGATTCTTGAAACGTATTTACATTCTGATGTGTTTCTCAGTTGTTTTATTTTCATGAAAATGTGACTATTAGTAAGGACTGGTGTTAGTCATAGCAAGATTAGGAACGTGTGCTATTAAAAGTATGCAGTAACAGTGTAAATTATTCAATCAAATCAAAAGTCTCCAAAGAGCAAAAGCCCTGAGCAAGACCTTATCTAGCATTTAAACATCACTGATGATGCATGTAAAAGGCTTTGATGTTGCGTAAGGCCTTATAATTCAGGCCCCCTAGAAACAAAGGGAAGAGTAAATAATTGACTGGTGGTGATGTTTTCTCATAGCCAGAAGACAAAGTTCTTAACTTTTTACCTTGAGTAAATTATTACTAAAATGTGAACAACGGGTAGGTACACTTAATATCAAGGACTGTAATGTTATACAACAAACCTGTGGTGGATTTATCCACGCAACCTTAGTATATTGTGACGTTTTCTCAAGTTCTGTAACTAAACTTGCAGGCATGTAACTAAACTTGTATGAATGTTGTTGTGTACTTTGCTCAGGAAAAGCATGGTGCATTTGTTCAGGTGGTAAGTGTAAATTGTTTTGCCTTGTCCCATTCCTTAAAGTTGGGATTGTTTATGTATTTATTCTTCGTTTATAAATTGCAAAGGATGTTTTAATGACTGACAGTGAGTATTTTATTCTCGTAGATTACCCACTACATGGTATCCTGTTTTAAATAAAGCTGCCATAAATACTTTTTGCATGATGTATTTTTATATTGGGGATAGATTAGCGGATAAACTATACAATGGAAATAAATAATAGTTCACTAAATTACTTCCTCCCCTTCTGTAGAACATGATAGTGTTACTTTATAGAAGACAAAGTGTCTTTACAGTAGAGTACTAACTAGCTAGAATTTTGAAGTTCATGGAAAGGAGTGCAAGAGGGAAGAACTCTTAATTTCAGTCTCCCAAAAATGCTAAATGGGTATTGGGAGTTCTATGGTGTAACTACTTTACTGACTTATGAAGATGACATCTGAAACCTTACCTGCTTTCTTTTTCTAGAGCTAGTACCAGAAAGGAATGTAATCTGATAAGATATGAAAAAGCTGCTGAAAAAACCCAATCAAAAATACAAGAAATTTAGTTCTGAAATAAAAACTTCCAATAGTTATTATATGCTCTGTTTCCAGTTATGTCGTATAGCCGTTTACAATTCTGCCATTCTGTTTCATCAGTGTTTTGTATCTACATAGTTTGGTACTTCTACAAGATAACTTTAATTCAGTTCTTAAACTTGAAATGCTTCACTTGCTTCTACTGCTTTTTTCCCCCCGACATACATAATCAAGATTACAGCAACAAAAAAATGCTAGTAATAGTACTAGTGTGACTTCTGTAAATGTCTGATAACTAGAGGGCACCACAGCAGAGTTCATGTGTGAATGAAATTAATCTTGATAAGCAGGAATACTGAGAAATTTAGATGATATTAATTGATGTTACGACCATTCACTATCTGAGGTATTACGGAACAGCACTTGAGCAAACAAAGGCTTGAGAGCCTTGAAATTATAGAAGCTACCGGTTTGGCAGATTCTCTGTTTCTTAATGTTGAAAATTGCAAGAGAGGAACTAAAGATAAGGGAGCAAGTGGGATCTGTGTCAATTCATGTACCCTTACTGGGAAAGGAGCTGGCTGGCATGTTGTTTTTCAAAACAAATGTGCAGGCGAATTGGAAATTTTCCAGTTTTTATTATTGTGTGTGGATTTATACTGTGCTTCCTCTAGGCTTGCTAGTCGCTTTATCTTTTTTACATAGAATTAAGTCAAGAAGTATTTCAGTTTCTTAAAACTAATAATTGAAATTTAGGGTTCTGGATCTCTTCCGTGACTGAGTTTGTGGTGCTTTGGCTTTCCCATTCTGTCTCCAAATACTCTGTTGTGTTGCTAACTCATTATGCAGCACCCTCCTATTTCTGTGACAGTCACCATCACTTTTAGAGTGAATCTTTCTGAAAACCGCCTCTGTCATAAGTCTCTGAAGAAATAAATCTGTAAATTTAAAAACTAACAAAACGAGCATTGTTATATGTTGACTCCGGTGCCTTCTGACTTTGTATTTATGACTTGACTTAAACTGAGTTTGGGGACAGAAATATCTTTAAATCATTTTTGTTTGTTATTTGTCTTCCGCGGTAAGAGCTAGGTTGTTTTTGTTTCAGCTTTCCTTTCCAATCTGAGATGGAAATGTTTTTGTAATCTATAAAGACATGTGGGTACTGGTGCTAATCTTGGCTGAGAGAGCAGTGGTGTGCAAATAACAATGTTAAGTATGTTGCATGAAAACTTTAATTTGCAATCTCTGTCATTTTTTTAAGTGCTGTGTGTTTCATTGGGACTGGAAATGCAGTCATGATTCTGCACTGAACTTTAATAGAGGAATAACTCGATTTCTGGTAAATTTATTGTAGAGAAATTGACAATTTGTAGCTATTATTTTCGGTGACTTTTTGAGGAAGGGGAGATATTGAAACTCCAGTCTGTATAGTGAGAAGTAAGATAAATACTGAACTTAGGTAGTACCAAAAATAATTGCTAAACTGTCTCCGTAGCTGCATGTATTGAAAGAGAAAAGCTTACTGTCATATCTCAGTGTGCACGTATCTAGGGTGCAGGGAGATTGTTAGGATTTCACTGCTGATCTTACTGCTGGTGTGATGAACGGCACTGCTTCTTGTCATGCAGCTGTGGCTGAGCAGCCCTTCCGATGTGGTTGGTCACCTGCCTGCCCTACATATGGCTGTGTCCTCATGCCTAGAACACGGTCTCTGCAAGAAGATGCCTCAACATTTCCTCCCAAAGTTGGAAGCCTTTGGGAGTTGTAGCCTACTTTTCCTGCTCGTTATCTATATAAAAGTCGTTCCAGCTCAGCATTGTCTATGAGGGCTAGATACCATTACAAAACATTGCATTGCTCCTATTTAAAGGGGTATTCTAGATAAAGGGACACACAGAGAGGTAAAAATGACCATCTTTCATGTGGCTGTCCTCAGGATTCTAGAAGCTTATCCTGTAAATTCAGTGTGGGTGAGATTTTGAGGCAGGAATATGAATCCCAGAGATTCAGGGCTATATGGACTAACTAGGTGCTCTTGCACATCTGGCTTCTGCAGTTCTTAAAACTAGACCAGCTCTAAATGGAGGAATGTTGAATGCATCAGTGAGCTTATGCTTTGTTCCCAAGCATATATTTGTCTATATAACCAAATATTCATTCCTTTAGTCAAGTATGTGCTGTTACCTCTGATAAGAAAATCATAAATATTTGCCAGAAACAAATACTAAGGAGTAAAAAGTTGTGTACTGTTCTGTGTTCCAGAAAGAGATGTACTTTGGGTGTTTTCCACTTCCTTTTTAAGTGGTCCAAGTTATTATTAACTTCCCTTGAGTTTTCTATTTAAAAAGGGAAAAAAAAAACCCCAGCAATGGTCTTCTGTCTCTGATTTTGTGTAGGTCACCCGAGACTACACAAAGGGTTTATTTTTATCTTTTTAATTCCAGTAGTTTTTTTAAAGTGGTGTGGTTATCCAGAATGTGGCTTCTATATATGAAAACATGGTACTTGCTGTATTTGATCATTAGGATGAGATTTTGAAAATTTTCTTCAGTCACTAAGGCCTGTCAGAAGATTTGAGAAAAATATCCATCAAGAGGAAGCACATTAGTAATTTCAACCAAAATTCTGATTCTCTACCTTGACAATCCAAACTTTATTAAAATTTCTTTCATGGATCCCAGATCCTTATTTTGAATTTTTGATCCAAGTAATTAGTAATGATTTGCTTACTTTGTGATAGTTACCAGAAAAGCTTGTGTAAGTTAAATTAAATAAATAAATGCAACGTTATGTCAGGAAAAAAATATTTTTTTTTTTCATAGTATCGTAAGTGACTGATGAAGACAGTAGAATTCTTCTTGGGTTTGGGCTTTCTACAGGGTTGGTGGTTTAGTCTTCACTGAAGCCTCACACATTGTTTGGTGCTTGGCTGTTCCTTTTCCTAGGCAAAGGATAAGGTATACTGTGGAATATAATCAGAAGAGAAGNCCCTTTTTTTTTTTTTAATATCATGGCCCTAGAAATGTGAAATAGGACATTGTAAATAGACACAGGATATAATTAATTGAAACATACCAGAGTCTTTTTTTTTTAATCAGGAAAACATTCTGGAGAGAGGCTTCACAACAATCTGGCTTTTGCAGTGTTCTCACCATTACTTGCCACCACCTCTGCGCCAGTATTGTATTGATCCATTCTGTGAGTGAGATGAAAATAATTCTGGTTAAAAATATCTTTTCCAAAAGGAAATTAATTTTTATTTCAGTAATTTCATATGTAGCACAGCCCTACAAATAGTTGTTTGGTACAACTTGGAGGGTGAAAAACTGCAGTAAGTATGGGGTAGGGCACAGTCACCAAAGATGTGGGCAGTCACAAGGTTTGACTACTTTACTAGGACTTCTTTGCCAAAGCTAGTGTTTTTTATCCTAAAATGGTAGAGTTATAAAATACAGAAGGAAAGAGTAACCTCAAATAAAATGACCCAATTTCATACTTATCTTCTCTAGACGATTACTTAAAAAGGTTAGCTTTATGAATAAAAATTTCTTTTTGATCTAGATTTTTGGTGCTGTTTTGTAGCAGGATGCGTTATCCGGTGTGCTTGTTTTCTGGGGTTTCTAAGAACTTTGTAGGTGAACATTATTATTATTATTATGTAGTATGTATCAGTCTGATCAAAGGGAAAGAAATAGGCTCATATAGGGAGAGTATTGACTTCAGTGAAGCAATATGAAGCTATAACAATTTATAGAGCGAGCCCAAGAATTATACAGGTGTACTTTAAAGATATTTTTGTTAGAATCAAATCCCTGTGGTCAGTTCTTAAGTATTGTATACAATATGTCACCAAAAAAAGTTAAAACTGTTATAGTGAAGATACCCAGTTTGCTTAATATTATGAATGCCATGCAGTTCTGGTGACTTTACTGGGACTAATTCACTGCAAAATTAACTTGTGAGTAAATTATTGCAACAAGAATGAAACTAAAAAGCTTTTTTCCACTGAAAAAAATACTACAATGCTGAAGGCATTGATTAATTTTGTTTGCCTGCTTCTAGCAGCGCATTTTCTTTAGGAAGCTGGCCTTGTTTTATTATACAGGCGATGGGGGGAACCAAACAGGAAAGCAAGGAGAAAAGAAATAAAAACACTGGGTGGCAAAAAGTCAAGAAATGCAGGTTAGCATTTAAAACAAACGAGGGCGTAGGGCAGAAGGTGGGGAAAGGCAGGTAGATGGAGGAGGGAAAGCATCAGGCTGCCCTAAATGTTTGTTAGCTGCACACTCACTTTCCAGAAAACATATTAAGTGCCTGTATGTATTTATGTAGCGCTTCTATTGCAATACAGTCCATTCAGTCCATAGGGGTTGGGCTTACTGTGGCTGAGCTCTGATCTCAGTTGTGAAGTACTTTCTCACTTTTGTAATTCTAGATTCTTAACAGCTGTTGTTAAGCTAAACCTATTTTTAGTCATTCACTTATTTAGGACCCAACAGGCTTACGAGTATACAGCTAGCTTTTTAAGTGATTTCATTTAATACGGAAAAATGGTTCTACAATGAAGTTCTGCCCAGTGGCTAGATATCAGACCACTCCCTGAATGTATGGGGTATGTTAGTCTGTTGATTATTGTTCTAGCTGAGCTTTAAAATTTGGAAACTCTTTGGTATAGCAAAAGCAGTTATTCTGGGGTATTGTGCAAATTGTATTTCAAGTTTTTTTGGATTATTTTTTTTTAAATCATCTGCTATTTAAAAACCAAATATAAATAGCATGGTCAACTGAGATTAAAAAGATGCTTGAACTGACATGCCCATGACTGCAACGTGAGTAAAAGTAAAATAGGAAAGCAGTGGTGTGCAGCTGAAAATCTGCATTCTCATGCCGAGGTAGTATGTAGATACTACCTGGTAGATACTTACCTTAATGCATATGGTTTTAATCACACAACCCTTCTTGCTTAATGAGGATGAAAATAGGGTACTAAATTGCTGCATACTGTAGCTCACAGACAGACAAGTACTCAAGCTGACTCCTAACTTGTGTGGGATGTAAGGTTTCATGACATAAATCATAATTCTGTTGCAGCTTTTCCCAGCTGCTAACTGATGAAGGAAGAATTATGTGTCTGGAATTAGAGTGAGAAGAGAAACAAGTTTAACAACTTTCCCTGTTTCTCCTATATCCTTGTTCAATCAGAAGAAATGAGTCATCCTGAAGAACTGAATTAAAATGCCTCTAGTCAAGTGCAGTTTAACTGCAGATGTTTGTGATTACAAAAGGCACATACATGTTTGGAGAATAAAAGGTTACAGTGTTTGCAAAAAGGAAGTCCCATAAATTGCGGATTAACACTTTAGATGGATAAAGTTATTCTTATTTGCAAGAGGCCTTGAATTAGTTGTTTTCTAGTAATGTCTTACTGCAAAGACAGGAAATACTCTCCTTGGAAAGCTGAAGAATATTTAGGATAGTTAGCATAACCTAACCATTATGACAGACTATTTTAATAAAGCAGATAAATATTTACAAAACAGATTAAAAAACCCCCACTCTATCTTACCTAACTTTCCTAGTTTATTTAATGGACTTCTCTGCCCATAAAAGGAGTAGTAGAATTGAAAATTGTTATGAAGGAATCCTTTGCATTGGGACTTGCAGCCTGGGTGCCAGTCCCTTAAAGGAAGTGGGTGAAGATCCATGAGAGCGACGTAGAACGTGGAGAGGATGACTCATATCATCTTCTATATCACAACCAGAACCAGGGAGAGATGAGAACGTGCTGAAATAGTTAAAGTAAGAGCAGTCGCCAGCTGCTGACTTGTCTCATGCATACATGAAATGGGCTTTGTAACTGAAGAAAATATGCCCCAAAGGCAAATACAAGTTTAAACATATGTTTAATCATGATGTCTTACAAAACTTGGTATGGATTGCATTTCCTCCTCCTGGATGGGATAAAAAAAAAAAAAAAAAAAATCTTGATTGCTGCTTTCAGGAAGAAAAAAAAGCATTTGCCTTGGGTGCTGGCCTGAATCTGAATCCCACAAGATGGCAGGCTTGATCCGAAATTGCGAAAGGCTGCTCTCTCAGCCCGACAGAGAAACAAGTTGCTCTTGGTGTTCAACTCACTGGTGTCCCTCTGGTTTCTGGTTGCTCTCCTTCCCCCTTCCCACCTCACACTTTGCTTTGTTCTGGGACTGCATAACCAGACACAAGACAAGGTGAGAGTTACCGATTGCTGGTCTAAGGCTGCTGCTTGTAGCTAATATTTAGTGTTGGGTTGTTTGTTAATTTTTTTTTTTTTTTCAGGGGCTTTATTTCTTCTTTCTTGGTGAAAAAAGACCACTTCCTAGATTCCTGGATAAAGCTGACATCTGCATTTTGTACATGCAATTACATTGTCTCTAGATCATACTTCAAACAGTTTCTACTGGTATTACATCTCTTGAGACGTTTGCTTTGCTACATGCTTGGTTATGACTCTGTTGTATTCTACCTGCTTTTTCACTGTTGTGTGTCTCTTTATTGTAGCTGTTAGCCTAGGGAGTCTGAACAAACATTTATGAAACACCTAATTGGTTCCAATTCAATGTCAAGAAGTTTTTGTACAAGTAAAAGGTAACGCCGCCTTTAGGCTGTGCGCAGTGGTATTTTGTTTATAAATGTGTATTAGTGAACAGGCCAGTGACATGGCTTTTATACTCTGACGTACAAGTAAATGGAATGTTTGCAAAGACAGTGTGAAGTATAATTCGTTTTTAAAGAGGTGAAGAATATTTTAAACCAATAATTCTTAGTTACTTTTATGTAGGAAGGGAGTATAAAGATCTACCCGTCCACTTGTCATTAAAAGTCTCTTCTTCCTTTCTTCCTGATGGGGCATACTGATGAAATCTAGAAAAGATTTAATAAAAACGAATGTCACTTTGGACTGTCTGTGGCAGTCACTCTCTTGGCTGGAAAAGGTATCGCTGGAACTGGGAAGATGTATCTGTATAACTTTATGTAAAGAGCCAGGCTTTCTCATTTTGTCATGTTAAGTTTTTTTTTTATTTTTTTTTTTCCCCCTCTGTTGATGAGAGAAGTGCATGTTGACAGAGTGATAAATAACACAGGCATGGGGATTAGGCTTGGATCACCAATGTAAATAAATAATACACTGTGGAAGGAGGCCTCAGCATCCCTAACTCATGCTTTGATCATTTGCAAGTTGAAGTTATGATTACAGTGGACAAGAACTTTTCCTTCAGTACAATCTTGTAAGTGTCGAATAAATGAATTTGCATAGTTTACAAGAAAGACGAAATATGTCATCTGTCTCAGTTGCTTTTTTCATGCCATAGAACCTCATCATCTCATCCAGATATACTGCATTTTGCTGCTTTAGCACATCACCATATTTGATGAACATACTATGCATTTTTTAGGAAAAACGCTATTATTTAAAGATCTCCCTCAGATGGGTTTGATCTCTAGTACTGTGTATAGTATAACGACATTTGCACAAGTCTTTTGAGCAAGCAAACAGAGGAACAAGGCAATGTTTTCCTATTTCTGTTTAGAGAGGCTGCAGGATATGACATTAAACAGATGATATTGGTAGTACTTATAGAAGATTTCATCAAATACATGTGAAGTTGACTGTTCTTTCCAGATTGTGCCTCTACTGATAATCAGCCCCACCTCCATTAACTGCTATCAGTGCTTCAGGAACAATTAGCCCTCCAGGGACCCTTACTCATTGTGGGCAGCTGCTTACCACTTAACTGCAGTAAAGTCTGCCAGTGTGTTTCAGAACACACCATTTCTGTGATAATTAAAATTTTCTAGGACTTTGTAGCAATTATGCATCCTACAGATTTCATTATAGCTATGTTAGCACCATCATCTTTTTGACCATGGAGATTTTCTGTCACTTCTTTAATTGGGGTAAAAAAAGTTGTCCACAAAGGCAAAAGTTGATATTTGATTTAAATCTAGTTGCCACAATCTCTTCAGTCTCATAGTGGGTTTTTATTTGTTTTTGGGTTTTTTTTATTTTTTATTATTTTTATTATCTGTACCTAGGAATCGGTTTAATACTTCTTGGGTTTCTTTTTAGGCATTACATGGCTGATGAGCTCTTAACAAAATCTTCTCTGCTCAGTTAACATGGGTTTCCATTCCTCCCTCAGCCAGTACCTTTCACCTTTCAATCAAGGCACCCATACTCAGTGGAGCGTACCAGGTTTTGTTGCATTCCATTGTAGGTGGAGTATGTTTTACTTTTAGGCTGATTTAGAAAAAGCAAGAACTCTTAAACCCACAAGACAAATTAAACAAACAAATTGCACTAAAGTACAGAAGTAAATACACATAAAATGGACAGTAGTGTGAACTTCTGCTAATCACTTTGAAACATCTTGATTCTCTGAGTGGGTGTACATGCAAATGCCTATATGAAATGTCTATAGCTTTTTTTTTTTTTAAATGTAAAAAGAAGATCCCAGTGATCCACCATTGCCAGCCATCTGTTTCCTGTATGCTTACCCTGCTTATCTTGTCCTTGTTCGTGACTCCTTTTCACTAAAGACTCCAGTGGAAGTTCTTATAAGCAGTCTGCTATTATTTTATGTACTTGTTCAACATGTAGTACAGTTGAGCTTCTGGTTAATACTAAAATAAGATAGCTTTTCTGTAGTAAGGTGTCATTACATTGCCTTAAAACTAAAATTCTGTGTAAATCTGTAGATTTATTTCTTCTGATGGGGAAAAGAAAACCTGAGCTAATAATAATAGCTCACATGAAGGTCATTATGAACACAAACTCCATAGGAATACGTGACTAAACTAAGAGCACTGCAAAGTATTGACAAATACCTGCAAATGTTTCAGAATATCACTTGTATTTGTTAGTATTAAGAATGTGTGCTTTTTTCCCCTGACTGTGAGTTTCAATATCATTGTAAGAAGCGTAAATTAAAATTGAGAAAAATTAACCTGATGTACTGGCAGGAAAGCAGGTACTCTGTTTCCTACTGTATCGTCATCTTCTCTGTCATGTTTTACACTCAGTAGTGAAGGCCAGAAGCTAACTGTATTTTACTAGCTGTCTGGTTAGTTATTTAAAAATTGGATTGTAAAGCTGTATTTTAAAAGGTGAATTCAATTACTTCTGTACTTCTGAGAAGTGGAGAAGATTTTGTTTCTAAGACTCTCATTCATTGTAGCAAGTTAGACCAAAAAGGAGGGGCTCTCAATTTTTCTTTCTTGGTGTCTCCCCTGTCCCATTCCGTACAGAACAATAAGACAAAGATGGCTCTATTTTGTAAGCTATATAATGTGTTTCTGTCCCACAGATTAAAATGCAAGTTGTATGTGACTAGATAGATTAAAAAAAAGAACACATTGTACTCAAATTTTAAAAACTGGAGGTCTCTTTAATACACTGTTACAGCAATTGTATTGCTGTAATTTCTTTAGATACATTGACATCCAAAACTTTATATTGTATTATTTATTACTAAAGGAGAAGATCAGACAAGTTGTCACTGGGCCTGCTTAGGCATGTTTCCCTCACTCTCATATCTATTATTTGTCTAACTAAAAGCAGTAAGTGAAGTCGCAGTAAGTCAACTACAAATCAATAAGTGATTTGTAGCAAAGTGCAGGCAGGGAAAGTGATGATAACGCTTTTATTGTACCTTTGTATATAGCACCTTTTCTGTCCCATCCATCAAATTTTGTACGTTGGTTTGTTTGGTTTTTCTCTTCCCCCAGATATCTTCCTTTTTCTGAACTAACAACTGACCTTAGGAGCTCTTTCATCTTTCTCCCCTGTGCTGTGTTGATAAGGGGGCACTCCACAATGAAACAGAAAATAGTGGGAAACGTCCACCAATCTCCATACAAATGAAGAAGGAATTAGGATTAGGAGGCTAAATTAGTTTATCATTAAATGTGACATTTATTTGCTAATCTGCTAGTTTATTATTCCTGAAATAACAGAATTATAATAAACCCTTGCAACTCTTGCTTTCCGATCTGTCACAGTATGATCTGGTGAAATTTCTACAGGGATCCAATTAATCAGTGGTGATGCCTGTTTTACGGCATCTTCCTAATCAATTCTTGTAGGAGATAAAGCTATCTAAAATTTCTTGGGCATTTTATGGTTAATCCAGAGGTTAAATAATAGCTCCTTTTCATGGTCTTTATATTCTGTGATTAAAAATAATTTTCCCTCCTTAATGTTTCTTATTTAATCTGCAGCTCATCTGGCACAAGCCAACGTTTGCCTGGTCACGTATTCTGTAATAGAGTACTTAATTGATTCTTCTGCATTTCATTTCAACAGGGGTTTGAAATTAATCATGAACTTTTCCTTGTTCTGATTCGCGTGTCATTCTATTTGGAGGATGTTTTAAATTTATATATAATGTGTTTGTATTCACCATTTACAGCTTGGTTAAGAAAACATTTAAAACGATTAAACACAGGGAGAGAATTTAAAGGGAAGTTTCTTGTATGTATTACAACGGATAGGCTGCCTAATACCTGTCCATTCAGAATCTTTTAATTTTCTGTTTACTGGAGTAGTAGAGTTGTGAGGAAATTTAATTTCTTTTGTTATCGTTTGCCATCAGGTTTTTGTATGTAAATGAAAGAGAACACAGTAATTTACAGAAAGGTCATAGGGCACAGTGACAGAAAGGTAACTGCGCTACAGGTTTTATATTTTGTGCAGCAGAGGGCTGTATTTACCAACAGTATGTGAATAGATGTTTATTGTTTTGTTTTTCTGTGGGGACTATGAGAGACTACACAGGGTATTTAATTTAAGAAATGTATAATGTTTTAATTCCATTTAAGGCTTAGCCAAACTTCTTTCATTTAGTGGTGTTTGTCCTTTGTTTTGGAGGACTTAATATTATGATACTTGGTTTCATGGTAGCTTTTTAGTGTCTGTATCAAGGTATTGAAAAGGTAAATTCTTCTAGCACCTGAACCATTTCTTCTTTTCCTCTTTGAAGGTTATTCCTGTATGGTTTTGTTCATAGTGTGTATGTATGCTGCGCGTGTAAGACTGGACTTTTTTGGCCTTCGGGTCTGTATGTATACTTTGCATAGTTTTCTCCTGTCAACCTGAGGAGGTCTCTCTTACAGCTTCTAAATAACCTGTTTACAACAAGACAACTGTGAAATGTCCCCTTACTCTGTACATTGCAGTTTACAAAATCTGTATACCGTAATTTTGTGATCATAAACAAAATAGTGGTTCCTTATATTCCTCTGTTACTGTGGCAACTTCGTGCAAATGAAGCAGCTGTCCGTGCTACCCTGGGGAGCACTGGCCATGAACGTTCATTCTGTTTGTTTTTCTAATAAACAGTACAGAAAGGAGGTGATCATGTTTTTCTCCTACTGTGCTCCTGCCTTAAGCCTTTCAGCAACTGAGTCCTACCTACAGAAACAAATAAATGTCACAAAAGGTAGGTAGGAAGATTGACAAAGGACTCTAGAACTGGCAAAAACTTGTTTTGGATTCTGAATCTCTGGTGTCATTATTTAAAGGAAATGGTTTTGTGTTACCAAGTTCCATCGAAGATCTTGAGTATTATTTCCTTGTCCATTTCAACTCAAACTGTTTTAATCAATGATGCAAATAATATTTTTTGCCCAGGAAGGAATGTGTGACTATCTCTTTTGCCAAAGTATTAGGACAGCCTCATCTATCATCAGATCACAGTTGATTTAGGATTTTGCATCTGCTAGAATACCTATCTAGGAGGATAGTTAGTAGTCTGGCGGAATAAGCTGTGTTGTTTCGCTTGAGGAAACTGCTAACCCTTTTTCTGAGCCTAATCTAGCAGTTTAGAAATTGCTCAGGTAAATAAAACTTCAGTGCTACAGAACAAAACTTGGGATCAGTATGGATGCCTGTTGTCTTGGTTCGTCACAGATGTCACGAAGTGGAAATTTCAACAAAGCACATGAGTTTCCTTGGTTGCCAGTGCGAACTCATGTAGGAAAACAAGCTCAGTTATTCAACATACCTGTATTTATTTGAAAGTCAGATATCTAGAATTTCAGGTTCTTTTGCACAGTGACTCATACGGTTTGAGATTTCTGTAAGAATGGAAAGGTTTTTGTGTGATGCTGTTGTAAAAGTGATGTAACACCTGCTTTTTATTATGTGTCATTGTCTATTAGACGTTTTAATCTAGCATGCAAAGATTTACACTCATGATACCAGAGCATGCTTACAATAAATGTCTTCTATGGTAATTTAATGCTCTAATATTTTAGCCATCAGTTAAATCTCAAATGCATTGCAGGGCAAACTTTTATTTCCTGAGGCTTTTGCTCACAGTAGAACTTACTCATTACAAGTGTACTGCAACTGTTTACGTGCTGCTAGAGCAAAGATGTAACTGTTCTTATCAGGTTTCCATTTAAAGACTACTTAAAAATACTGTAATTTTTCTTTTCTGCATTTTTCTTTTCACAGTGCAGTTGAGTTTAGAATGATTGCCTTAAAGCTCTTTGTTTACATATCAGATACGGTGTTAATATATCTTTTGCTGTGGTTTAGGTTTAACATCAAGTATTTTTCACTAGTTAGTAATTTTAAATTTTTCTCTCTTGAGACCAGCCACATGATTTTATGAACTTTAGGAAAAATCATTGCACTTTTTTCCCCTGAGTAGGATGGTTGATTCATTATGGTAATTAAAAGAACAGACTTTTTTTTCCCCTTTCCGTAGATTTACTTGACACATTTTGAGTTTAAAAAACCAACCAAACCAACCTCCCCAACTTTTATCTCTCTCGGCAGGACATAAGGGGGAGTGGGAGCTGGAAATTATGAAACCATTTACTTTGCTTTTTAAGGTACCTAGAAAAGTCAGATTTGCAGAAAGATGTATGTGTGTGGTTTAAAGAAAGCCTAGTTTCCTCAGGAAATGGCATATGACTGTGCTGTCTCTTGCCAGTAACTTTTCAACATATAGCCCAGTTTCATTTTTAAAAAGATATAAAAAATATCAGAGCCAACAAAGATAAACTCAAGTTTTAACATAATTGTGTGTGGGTGGAGGTGGCCCCAATTAGCCCCAATTAGTATGGCTATTGTGAGGAAGGTTGCCAGAGCGTAGCCGTTTTATGTTCTTTTGGCAGGACGCTGTCACAGATGTGTTGCTCTGAACTAACCACAGCCTCCTCATGGCAAGAGTGTCACAGAGGTAACGAGGGACAGAAAGTCTGCTGAGGTGTGGAACAAACACAGGGCCTGCTTCCCCAGGAAACCAATTTTCATCACCTCTGCCCGTTGCAGAGTCTGTTCCAGTGCGTGTAAGAGGCGGTGGCTGCTTGCAAGAGCCTGTGCTGTTATCATGCGTGCTCAGTGCCGTATCTCTTTTCTTCACATTCTGAGAGATCATGAAGTCAGATGCCATGCATAGGATGTGGCTGCTGCTTGGCTTAATTCTGGTGCTGCCTTACTCTCTTAGGAATGAGAAAGCAGCATCTTATCATTCATCTTTACCCTTATCAAAGAGCCCATACTGGAGCATCAGACTCGCAAGGCTGAGATCTAGATGATCTTTATTGTTCTGCCACTTCTCCCAGATGATTGATTCATCACATTGCTGCATGTCTATTCTTTCTCAGTTTGAAGTTGGCATGGTTGGCAGATCTGCATGCAGGGGCTATTGAACAAATAATGCTGTCAATGAATCTTGCAGCATCGTTAAATCGTTTCTGTGTTTAATGCAAAAAAACCCACTTTAGTTGGAGGTGGGGAGAGTATTGGATGAAATGAACTCTTCATATCAGTTTTTCATGGACTCCTAGAACAGCATTTTTGATGCATTTGGAAGTTAAAAATGCTGTACTGAAACAAAGATACTATTTTATTAATCAAAAGATACAGTATAAGTGATTGGAGAATATCCAGTGGCTTGGCTTCAGAAACATATTTCACATATTCAAAAGTAGGACCATTTACCTTATGTTCCTGTCACTCTGATGGCTACCAACAGTAGTTCTGGTATTAGTCAGGGAAACAGTACATGATAAATGAGGGATAGATGAGTGGAGGGCAGTGGGTGGTGTCTACCTTGACTTAAGCGAGGCATTCGACACAGTCTCCCACAGCATCCTCCTAGGGAAGCTTAGGAAGAGTGGGCTTGATGAATGGACAGTAAGGTGG
>VXBH01006862.1:33187-73346 GCA_013400035.1 Rynchops niger | reverse complement strand
AGAAGGACAGGGAACTGCTGGAGAGGGTGCAGCAGAGAGCTACCAAGATGCTGAGGGGACTGGAACACCTCTCTGATGAAGAAAGGCTGAGGGATTTGGGTCTCTTCAGTCTGGAAAAAAGGCGACTGAGGGGGGACCTTATCAACACTTGTAAATCCTTAAAGGGTGGGTGTCAGGAGGATGGGGCCAAGCCCTTTTCAGTGGTGCCCGAGGACAGGACAAGAGGTAATGGGCACAAACTTAACTGTAGGAGGTTCCACCTAAACACGAGGAGGAACTTCTTTCCTGTGAGGGTGGCATAGCCCTGGCACAGGCTGCCCAGAGAGGTGGGGGAGTTTCCATCTCTGGAGACATCCCAACCCCGCCTGGACGCGTTCCTGTGCCACCTGCTCTGGGTGACCCTGCTCTGGCCGGGGGATTGGACTGGGTGATCTCCAGAGGTCCCTTCCAACCCTATGGTTCTATGATTTTGCATCGTCATTGATCAAATCAATATCTGTTTGATCTCTTCCCTTGTGGTTTATGACTCTGTTACTTCAGCTGCTGTAGTAAATAGAAACGTTGTACCTGTGTTCTGGTGCTTTCTGTATTCAGACTGAAAAAGCCTGTTCTCTTGTTTTTGTAATTAGCAAGCTTTTCAGTTTTTGTAATGAAATACTGCAGTGTATGTCTGCTTCCTAAACCTAATTAATATACCTCTTTGAAACCCAAATACATTATCTATCAGCAAGAGTAAAAGCAAAGATAAACAGGCCCTAATTTGAAGGCACGGCATTAAAAACAGTTTCAGAGGAACCATAAAAGTGTTGAATGTCTTGAAAAAAACCAAAAACCTGGGGAAAATACAGAATGAAGTGGTGTGCGTTTGTGCAACTGCTAACATTCTGCAGTGTAGCAAAACCCAATAACTAGTGAGTCTAAAACTAGTAGTTTCTGCATTATAAAGTGATACTATCTTGGAGAAAAAAAAAAAAGAGGCCGTATTAGTTTATGTGATGAGACTATGTCAACATCTGCAAGGGCAAATAGCCCACAAATGCTTTTTTGTTTGAAAGCAAGTAATCTCTGGCAAATTCATATTATAGATTTTTCTGATATGAGTTATTATTCCTTATTCACAAATAACTGTGGAAAAACTTTAAAGTTTCATATACAGCTGTGTTTATTTCGTAGGGCCTTCTGACAATCTTTTCAGTAGGTAGTTTCAGTTCTTTATTAGCTTTTTTTTTGTGCTTGGATAGGAAAGTTTTACTATGTATGGCACAAACAAAGCAGGAGTATATGGATTCTTGTTCGTGTTTTTTGTAAAAGCAAGGTACAGCAGAGTGATCTTAGCAAGGTTGATAATATATTAAAATAATTAATTATTTTGGCTCTTTATTTATTTCTCTCAAAAATAATGTAAAGAAACATTGGATACGTATTAGCAGCAATTTTTCCTTGGTGTGTACAAGTGATGTTTCTTACAAGATGTTTCTGCTTGCACCTTTCATACATGGCTAGTTTTTGACCATTAAGCGCTTTCATTGCATTTATTTTGGAGGCTTCTTAAAACAGGTAATCTGAAATTTTGGTTTGACTCTGTCTTCTGCCTATATCAACATACACCAATACGTTTGAAACAGATTGCGAATGCACACTACAAGGCAAACAAAATAACATAGTTATTGCACTGGCTGCTCTGACATTGTACTTCAGGCAGAGATTTTAGAAGGAAAGCAACTGAATACTTGTTTTAATTAAGGTAATTGATAACAAATCTCATAAATAAGGTAAAATATGAAGGATATAGACCTTCCTGCATGGACAGGCAATCTTACTTTGAAAGAGATGAAAAAATTTCCTCCATTGGTGGATCAACCCGTCACTGGTCTACTTTACAGCAAAATCCCATTTCCTGTCTGATCCACTGGTCTCACTTAACATGTTAATTCCTCTTTTTGCAGGAATTGTATTAATTTGGAAGGAAGAAAAAAGCAGAGGTGACTGTGTATTCATCCATACAAATACATTTTATTTTTTATATATACATATATATGCCTGTGTATTTCTGAAGAAACCAGCTACAAATCTCTCCACCCATAAGTGCACTTTTTAATGAATGTACTTTGACCTGGGACAAAACAAAAAATACACACTTTCAGAGTCATCACTGGTATAATTGTAGAATTCTGGACTTGTCAAAGTTTTCTGTATGCTTTTGTAAAATGGTCTTGGGCTGAAATTACTGTAATGTAGTTAGTGTATTTATATTGAAGAGACTAGAAAACATAACTTGTTGCTGGCAGAAGTAGAGATAAGTGAACATTTTCAGTCCTGGGTTGATATTTTGAATGGAGCTTTTATGGAATGATAGTTTCAACAGGTTTTACTCCATTGCATTCAGGGGTTTCTATAGTAATTACTATGGCAACGCTGATGCACAAAATGTTCCCACAGGAACCCAGCTGTGAATAACAACTAACAAGTGAAAACATTTTGCTTTTGCATCTCAGATTAAATATCCCTACAGACGTGACGAAAATAGTGAAAGCGTGGGGGTTTTGCTTACTTAATAGGAAGTCATTCTACTATATAAAATTCCAGGTACTATGAAAGGTGTGTTTGGTTTCAGAGTACATGTACCCTGTGAAGACATTGCTGAAGTGTCACCTCTCAGACCAGTGGAGAGCATTACGAACACTGGGTGTAAAATTTGGCACTGGCTTCGAATGTTCCACGTTGTAAAGAAACTTCCAATGCCAAATCTGTACTACAAAGTCTTCTGATCAGGAATTATAACTTAGCTTTTATTAATGTTAGTATTTGTTATGTAAATGTGTTTACATAATTCTTGAAGATAAAACCATCTTGATAGCCTTCTGACCTCACTGTGCAGTGAAGATCAAGATCACAAAAGTCACATGGTAGAGGTCGGTGTTTGTTGACTTCAGTGTCTATTTATAAATTGCCTTCAAATACTCTTCTGATTTTTGCAGAAATAAATTTGTCAGTGTTTGTATTAAGCAGAATATTCTGATGTCAGAGGATGCAATATTTATTGAAACTGTTTGTTGTTAAATCTGGCTCTCCTTGTACGTGTAAACTGGCCTTTGTGCATATAGTTGCCTTGTTTGTATTTATTTCACTTCCATTCAGAACAAAGGGGGAACCAGTCCGGTGTTTATGATATGAATAAACTTTTAAACATGAAAGCATTTTAGGGCTTGATTTGGTAGTTTTACTGTCATGGAGTAAGACAAAATGCTTATGGAGCTGAGAGGATGTATTGCCACAGTAAAAAGTCCTAATGAGGGACAAACAAGGGAAACGAAAGCAATCGATATTGAAAGGACACTGCTAGTTCTTTTCAAGATGTAAAAAAAAATATATTAAAGCTGAATAAGAAAATTGTGAAGATCACTGTTAAATATGAGGAGAAAAAAGCTTTCTAAGACCAGGGGGCTGATGGTTGCTCTTACAGTTATTTATGCAATTTAATTGGCATTACTGTGCAGATAGAAATGAAGATGAAATGGAGATGAAATCACTATTTGTTTTATTTGAGTTCCTGCAGCGTACAACCTGCTAATAATGCCAGGGAAACTCTTACAAGTGAAAGTGTCCTCATAAATCTAGAAGTTGCATAGTTTGATCTTGATGGCTTGCGTGCATATATCATATATTTATTTAAACTTTCATTCAGGGCTTCTTGTATTTCATTTTGGTGCACATAATATAACTGAGGTAAAAAAAAAATAAATATACTGGCAGCTTATTAAAGAAAACTGGTTGTATTTGGTACATAACTACCAAAAATGTTTGTTTATCTACAGATGTTTTGGCTCTGAGTATCTTAAATATTTTGTTAAGCATAGTTGTTTTTGTTGTACCTGTTGATTTTAGTCATCTAATAAACTGGAAGTGTTCTCTCCCAGGTTTCATATTCCCCTAAAAGAAGAAAGGGTATTTCATTGGCTGCTTACTGTTAAAACAGTACCCAAAGGAAAAAAAGAAAAAATCCTAAGTCACGGTACTTTAGACTTTTAAATAAAAAGCTCTAGAAACAGGGAATGGTTGTTTGAAAAAGTTGAAGCTTTTCCCTCAGACTTGATATAAATATTGAAACTCATTCCCATGGAATGTTTTGTTATTGATAAATTCCTGACTTTTTTTACTTCTTAATAGGCTGTTCTTTATTTAACTGGCAATGATTAAAAAGCGTTGGAGAAGTTCTGTTGCCCGTGTTTTAGTTATGCTGTAGTAAAATACTTGCTTGTGTCCTGAGCAGAGTCCCGGTATGCTGCGGAATTCAACCTTTGGTGAGATTTTTGTGTCCAAGTTATTGAACCATATGTGACAAAGTAGCTAAATGGAATTTGCCACCACAGCGTGCAATCCTTTAGGCATGGCAGAGGGCAGAACTAGTGTAGACATGAAATTATATGGTATAATTTGACTTTTTTTGGGGTGGGTGGTTACTGCACGCTGAAGTTAAGTCATGGGCGTGATTGCATACACTTGGAAAAGTTTAGTTTATGAGCTCCAGCAGTGACAGGCCTGTGACAATTTCAATGAAACAGTATTCTGAAGGTTACAATTCTCTATAACCGATCGCATTTCATAAAAGCAGCTTTCTGTCCTTGACTGACTGCCTTAATGCCATGTCCTTGAGAGCAAGGTGTGAAAAGTATCATACAGCACTCTTTGAAAGGTGCACAGGAGGTTTTCACTTTTCAACACAGTGGAGCCTCTTAAGTTGGCTATAGACTTAATGACATAACAATCCTACTTGATATTTTTGTTAGAAACCTAGGTTTTTGGCCTTTTTGGTTGAAATACAAGCTATAAAGCAGAAAAAGATAAAGTTGCAAATGAAGGCATAAGGAAATAGCAGTAAAGGAGTTTTAAAATCTTGTATTGGATTGACTTCCCCCCAAATGATGCTTGTTTTAAATAGTGTTGCCCTCTTTATTCAGTCCTTTTGATTTTTCTGAATGCCTGTTGGTGAACCACAGGTTTGCAGGAATTCATGTTTACCTTCAGAGAGAGAGACAGATGATATGAACCCAAACAAAAAGATTTTCAGAAAACACCATTTCCTTTATGAAGAACATGATGTGATGTCACTTGAATGATCATTTTGAGGGTGTTAGCAGCTCCTCTATAGGCTGACTGAAAATGCTCTTTGGTTGGATTTCATGAACTGCTAAGAAATCCCATGTCTGCTTTCTCTGGGTGAACATTTTTGTTTCTGTCTAACCAGTAAGCATCCAATCTTGATAAACTAAGTGGATTTCCCATCCTTAGGCTCTCAGTGACAGCTTACTTCTATTTTGAAAACAAAATGGAATAGAGTTATTCTCTTTCCTTGAGCATGAATATTGCGAGATGTTTGCATGGAGGCTTACTTCTTCTGATTCTCTTATGATGGAGGCTATTTAAGCATTAGCATCAGATCTTTTTTCTCCCCACGGACCAGAGGATCTTATCTGGATAGCTGACTGTAGGGTGCAGATGAGCAAACATTTCTTTTTAATGAGGAGTTGTGCTCTTTGTAAAGAATTTAGCATGTATTTGTGATACAGCAATGGGATGGGGTAATGACTGAAAATTAACAAACACGTTATTGCCATTTCTTCTTCCTAGTGTTATTGAAATGTTGTAGGAATAATTTCAGGCTGTGCATTCGAAGTGAGCCAGTGAATAATCTTTCTAATCTTGACTTTTACAATATTCGTGAAACGTTGATATTTTGTTATAGAAACGTAATGCAGGACTCTCTTCTCGTCCTCCACAGCATTAGTGCAGCCATACTTCTGTCAAACAGCAGCAAAGCCTGTGTTCTCCTGTTGGCTAGTAGCCAGGGCTTTCTGTGTCAGTTGTGAACAGAGTTCATATATGTCAAGGGGGGGTGTGCTTTTATAGTGGTGTATATCAGATATAATTTATTGCATTAACCTGCAGTAGTTGCAGATGAAGAAATAAATTATGTTTAAAGCTTTAAATCAAGCCTGTGTTTCTTCAGAAGATTAAACGTTACATCATTAGGAATTATCTGATTTTTAGATCAAAATGTAGAACTTTACTTGGTCTTCAGATTTTTTTTTTTCCCCCCTCTTTCATAAAATTAGTAGTTATTTTTACAGGAAATTAATCAAACGCAGAACTGAAAAAATTCATTTTGTAGCTTCTTTGGGTTTTATTAGCGATGGGTTATTTTACAGTGCTGTGCATTGATTCATAGTATAAACAAACGTGTTCTGAAGAAAGCATGGGAAAAGAGTAGGTGTGGGACAGCTCTCTGGTACGTGTACCTGCTTCAGCGATGCAGGCTCTCATCTGTGTGTATCCAGATTCAGGAGGGCTGATTTTCTTTCTTAAACCTTTGTGACACATAGTTCATGATAGTGGGACAATAAAAGATTATGTTAGTATTCAGGAAGTCAGCCCAGCTAGTAAAAATCAATCTTCTAGTTTTTCCTTGGCGGATACCTTTGTTTCTCTCAAGGTAGTAAATGTTCAGTCTTGCATCTCTAAGTTCCCCCCAGCTCCATCCCCCCTGCCCAGTTATCTATCAGTAGTTGCTGCGGGAGCTCGAAGAGCTCAAGTCTGCAGGATTGAACCTTGGTAAATTAAACATACACACAATCTTTATGAGATACTTTGCTTTTAGGAAGAAAAGCATATAAAGTAAACTCCATATGAACTTAAAAATTTTCTGAGCCAAATTCTACTGTATTAGATTTGTTTTTTCCTTCTGGAAAATAAATGCAATTTTCCACAATCTCCTTTTTGTGCCAAAATGCAGAGGCCTAGTATGGAAGAGAAATAGTATTTGAGGTTTCCAGTGGCGGAGTCAGTGTTTTTTATTAAGTAGGTCAAACCATGGAGTTTTTTTCTGTTTTAAAATCAGTACCAATGGTACATTTATTTATTATCTGTAACTTAAAGCATCTAAGAGAATCAATATTGTAAAAACTATTGTTCAAAGCTAAAATGCTCTTGTGTATCTCGGGCTTCACAAGGTAAACCACTTTGAATTTTTTTTTTGGTGTGATTTAGTATCACAAATCTACCAATGTGTTAAAATAAATGTGCTTTTATGAATTGTATATTAGTGTACACTTTTGATAGGTTGATCAAATGACATTACAAGGAACAGTTCTGAACAGTAAGTACTATTTATTATTTAACGGTATCTTCGTAAAATATTCACAGCTGTAGTAACAATCTTTATTTTTGCAGATGGAAAAGAATATTTACTTAGTACTGCGTGTCTCTAAGTGGTTTGAGCTTCCCTTTTATTGTCTGAATGAGTATTCATGTAGATTTGTGAAATGCACTTTATCTTGAAACAGATGTACAGCTGAGGATTTTAAACAAAACACACACAGCTCGGACATTCATATGTAAAAAAATACTGTTGTAGTCAGTGATTCTGTGTGCAGAAAGACTGCAGGATAGGATGAAGATATAAAAGTTATGTGAGCTTAATATAAATCCTTCATTTACCTCATCGTCATGCTTCAAGACAGATAACACACTTTTTTTTTGTTAAATGTAAAGAAACTTTAAAGCATCCAGTGCGTGTTGTAGTCTCTAGATTCCTTTATATACTTTTACTTATCGATTGTCATTATATAACTAAAGTACAGCACTGTAAAAGTTGCACGAAAAAATTCCACTGATTTATTCGGGGAGGGGCGCGCACGGGACGACCTAAACAGAAAAACCTGCACATCTTAAGGACAAAAGCGTTATTTTATGACTTTTAATTCTTTTTCTTAGCATTGTCAACAAAATTCTGGGGAACATAAGCTGCGTTCTATCCAGAGTTTTACGCAGAAAGAATAGTTGTAGGTCATATTCAATCTGTGCAAAACTCCTACTGTTTCACTGATCTGTAAATGTTATTACTACTGGTGACAGGTGAGAAGATTTTTTTCAAGTTTTAATTTAAGTTTCAAGGCACAATTGGAATATGCTAGGTATATACTTATTAAACTCAACAAATGTAACATATAGGGAACATTTTTTGCAAAACCATTTTAAGAAAGATCAGTGTTTTGTTTCCAGGCAAACCTTTATGATTATGCTGGTTTAATATGAAATACTGGATTTTTTTCTGAATACAAGCAGCAGATGGGACAACGTAAGCACACTAGAAGACAAATAATACCTACTTCAGTCTTGACGGACATGCATGTTTATTTTTAATTCAGTATTCCACCACTGAAACCAACTGACATTTATCCTTAATTAATTTAATACTTTATTAGTTTCAGGCAATATCTTGTCTTTATCGTATACAAACTTCTGTAGTACATACTTAGCTGTGAGAAAGAGAACATCTCTCTCTCTGTAATAGTTTTTTATTTAAAGGTTTATCTTGTTTCTTCTCTTCCCCCTTTTTTTCCCCCCTTCTTTTTCCCCTCTCTCCATCTCTACAAGTAGTTTTCTTTTGTAAAGCTTTGCTTTCTGTTGTGTAGTGTGTAATACAGCCTTCTGTTACAAGAAGCATAGGGAGTTGATTTCTTGTAACTAGCCTGATAAACAATAGAAATTAACTCACCTGCAGTAGAAGTGCCAGAACTCCATTCATGCTTACTTAGGACTTCAAGTGCTTCTCATGGCTCACGGAATCTGGGACCTTGCAGATCTCAAGCTGATAATTCACTATGTGTTTAATTCAGTGGCTGTTTACTCTCCAGGCTACCAAATAGTTGTAGAAGCACCTTGGTTTAAGATAGACCAACAGCTCAAAGGATATTAACAGTGTTAAAAGTTCCTGCAGTAATAAATGTTTTGATCAATAAAATTCCAAATTATCCTTCCTAGTGATCCTAGGATCCCTAGGAAACTAGCAGGCAAGCAAGTCAGTATAGTTCAGTCAGTCCCTGGTAAATGTTTCAAGGGATCTAAAGTACATCTGAGCTACTGAGATGTGAAGATGCCATTTCCAGGGCTTCTTTTGCCAGGGCTGGAGCTTAAAGTTCTGATGGAAGATGAACAGTTAAAACTTCTACTAAGGAGGCAGGGGAGGGCTTTGACAGACAAACAGATAGACATGGCTGAAAGCTGAGCATCTTCACGGGCTGCCTTTCCAAGTGGCAGGCCTCCGCTTGCACTTTTCTCTGGCTGCGCGGACTTGGTTTCAGGCTTTTATTTCCAAGGTAAACTTTCCTTAGCGATCTCCAAACCAGGCTCAGCTAACAGGTTGGTTGACCCTCTCCCTCCCACAGTCTGAAGAGTTCCTGTGTATCTCTCCTTCTAGTCTTTCATTCTTGAAAATGCAGTACTGGGCAGAAAATGTTTTGTTGACTTTCAGATAAGTGAAAAAAGATCCATCTGTAAGAAAGGTCAAGTATTACAAATTACAGCTTTGAGATTACTGTTGCAAATAATTGTAGGGAGGAACTCTTCTCTTTCCCTCCTTTTCTCAGCCATGATCTAGTCTGCGGTCATCTATTTGATGTATTTCGAGAGTGTTAGTCACAGTGCTTCAATAGTTTCTTTGATATGTTTCACCACCTTTTTAATTAACTCCTTTCGGTAAAACTGGCTTGTTTCATTAGGCTGCTGCACTTAAGGCTCTTTAATAACACGACAATAATATCAAAAAGAAAGGAGTTAGCATACCATTGTGAATAATAGGTTAATTCTCACCAAAATGGTGTAAGGTTCTTGATTGATAAGGAAGGAGGATACCTCTTGTGAAAACTGGCAAAATGTAGATTTAATGTTGTCTGCTGTCTGTAAAGACTGGCTGTTGTGTAGTCTGGAATGCTTTCAGTGAGTGGGAAAGCTACAGATTGATGATAACAAATGGTTAGTCATCAGTCTTCTTCTAGTGGATGGCCTTCACTTTAGTGTAGATGAATGATACAACCACCATTGCTTATTACAGAGTTCTCGGTTCTTGTTACAGAATGATTGTGGGGAAAGATAATTTTTAATAAAGTTTTCATTTCCCTTGTAATTGTTTTCAAAACTGTCATAAATCCTGCTATACTGAAGTTGAAATGTCTTTTGTTTCCCCTATATTTAGCTTAATTAAAATAGAACTAGTGCAGTTCTTAGTAAACTGGGAAAATAAATGCATGAACAGAATTAAAATATCCAAGGAAAAAATGCAGAAATCTAAGTTTAAACTCGAGATTTTTTTTTTAAATTTTTTTTTTTAAAGTGACTAAGGAGCACAACTCTATAGAAAGCTCACTAGTACTTTTTTGGGAAATCTGACTCTAGTTCTACTGTAAGATCATTTGTGAATAAGAAGGGTGCAAAACTCTGTTAGGACCACTGATAATCTGTGTAATTTGCTATTGCTAATCACATTTTTCTCTTTTCATAATGCAGTTCCAGTGAGACTTTTGGGTTAGAAATTCAGTTTTATAATATCTTAACTTGGAAGCTGTAGGAGGAGGATTTTTTAGTGGGATTGTCTTTAACACTGAAGCCGGTGCTTTATGCTGTCTTGTGCTTTTGATGACTTTATCTATGTGCTTCAAATATTGATTTTTCTTTCTGGTTGGCTGGCTGTTAGAGTGAAAAACTGAGAAGATTTACATCTGAAACTTTCACGTTACAAAAATGTCTCCATTGTCATGTTTATAGTTTTTTATTTGCATTATGTTGGCATCTGAAAATGTCTACTGTGATCACAGCTCTATGATGCGTTTTAATGCACATAATAAGAAAAATGTCCATACACCAAGTATTTTACACCAAAATAGGGAAGACAAAAAAAGACAGAACTATTGCTACCCTGACTCCACGGAAAAGAAACAGAGGCATAGGGTTCAGGAACTATAAGCAGCAGGAACGACTCCCAGGTATTTCATGTGTTAGTCCAGTGCTGCTACTGCAAAACATCCATCTTGTTATTGTTGGATGGCGATGTTTGACAGGCAGTGATTTAATTTGCTATTTTTTAACCAAGATTTTGTATTGCTGTTGTTATTTGTGATCGCTTCTGTAATCTGTGTAATTGCATGGTTGGAGTTGCAGTGTGCTCAGCACTTAGGTCCCCCTGCCAAACTACTTGTTGGTTTGGTCAGCTTCAACAGGTCAGTCAAGCTTTGATCTGACTTCGTGTGTAAAATCTCAGCAATGTTTGCCTCCCTTTGTAAAGCAGTTTAAGATCTTACTGGTGAAAAGCACTTATTAAGAGGGAAGTGGAGAGATGTTTAGGTTACTTTTCAGAAATAATTGTACAGTGATAATTATAGGGTGGGATAAAGGTTTTGGAATGAGTAAAACTGGAGTCAGCTTCTCTAGTTTTTAGCGTCACACAAAGGTATGGCTAGCTTGCTTTACGTCGGTCCTTTGCGTAGCTTCACTGTTGGGATTAAAGGCTCTTCAGTGTCCCCATCTTGTACAGCTGGCAGACTGCATCATCTTACATCACCTGACATAATTGCAGCTTCATAGACCCGCACCGTTCAGGTCAGAGTTGTCTCTTCTCGTTGAAAATCAGTAGGAGTAAAAAGTTGTTGCCAGACATCAAGTCAGTGCGTCTCTGAAGGCTCGTGAGGCTGCCATGTCCCTTAGCTCTCAGTCTGAATTAAAACATTTCACTAAACTGAAGAGAGAAGCCTGTCAGAAGTACAGCCAAGGAAATCTAAGGTGTCTTAGTACTTCAAGCCTGTGTTTTTCTTTTCTCCCTCAATTGTCACTCCATTATTGATAGAGAAAATACAACAGCTGAAAGTGTAAACACTTTTCCTTGTCTCATCTTGCAGGCCGAAACAACAGCAACAGAACAATTTTTCCTTGTTTCCTTCAACCAAAGGCTGGAATTTCAGAGGGGTAAGTTTGGTGTTGTTTTGTTTATACTCTGTAACATTCCGTCCTGCTTCCTCCTGTTGCAGTGTAATTGTCAATAAAACACAATCTGCAAGTACTAAAATTATGGCAAAACAATCACAAAATGGAACTTTTCATTTTGTGACCTCCTAAAAGGCTTTCTAAAAAACCAACTTTTGTTTATGTGATTGGCTGACTTATTCAGACGGGTGGGGGAGATCATTTAATGTGAGTGAGTTAAAAAGAAAAAAACATTTGGTGTGTTTTCCTCTCTAAAAATAAATCACCAAAACTGAACCGATACGTACGGTTTTTTAGGTGCTCATTTATTATAGGTATTTGTAAAGTTGCTTATTGAAAGCTTCTATATGTGAATTTTGCATAAGTATAGTTGGTGAATGACAACAAAAATTACATTAATTTCTTACAAGGTAGAAGGGACTAGGTTTTCTTTCTGTTTGGTTGTCTGAGGGAGGAAATACGGAAGCATATGTGTTCCCACAGTAACTGAGTTTAAAAGGTACATGAAAAACCAAAGCAAGTGAAACTGAGAACCTTAATATTTGCTCGTGTTCGTGTCTGCTTCAGGTTTTTCAGGAGTGTACTTCTTAGGCAGATTAATTCTTTCAGAGAGTTGTGTTGTCCCCTCTCTGTCCCCTGTTGAAAAACTTAACGTGATGGTGGCGGTGCTCAGACGGCAATGGTGTGTCTGGTGTGTGTAAGTACTGTAGCAGGGCATACCGTCTAGGAGCAGGAGCTGCTGCTGCATGTTGTATCTTAAGTCATAGTGTTACTGCAACCTTTAAGTCAAAGGAAGGTCTTTTCTGCCTTGCAGACTTCATTTGGTGTAATAAATTACCATTACCCGTAGTGTGGACGGACTTATACTGAATCTAAAGAGCTCAGTTTTGTGTTCAGGAGAGCGTATAAATGTGATTTCTCTGAGTTTCTGCCAACAAAAGATTTAAGTAGAAAAACATTACTTTAAATGCCATGCTGAAAGGGTAAATGGCATTGATAGGTTTCCTGGTCTGTGTTGGTCATAATATGATAATCTTCATTAAAACAAAAAATACTTTTCACGCTATCTGATACCGAGTCTCGCGTTCTTATTTGATATTTTGAATAGAGCATCCACTGTTGTTTACTGTGAGCTTTTTGTTTTCACCGTCTATTTCTTACATTGCACCATAAAACTATAGGGATGAAGTTGTCAGCATTGCAGAAACAATAGTTCCCTCACAACACTGTCGAGAATGCAAGGAAAATACCAACAACTTCTGATCTGTAGAATAGTTATAAATTTCAGAGCCAGTTTAAAAGTAAAATTGACTTTAGTATTTCTGCAAATTCTCAACTATGCTGGAAAAGAAATCCAGGAAGAATGATGTAGGTATGAAAACAGTAGGAAGAGTGTTGTAGGTATGAGTTGTAGCTGGAGAAACAGTGATCCCACATTCAGAGAGCAACAGCTCCATGGGAGTGAGGGTCTGGGGTTGGTAGGTGTGGCGGCATGAAGTCAGTGGTCTAAGCTGGATGGCAGAGGTGGACTGGGCTAATACTTGAAGAACAGAGAACTGGAGAGTAAAAGACTTGGGAATCAAGAGGAGAAATCAGCAACCTGAAAGGAGAGGAGGTAGGAATAGGTATTATTTATAGCCTGATCAGAGAAAACAGGCAGTGAGTAAAGGATCTTCAGACTGCTTCGTTCATGTGTGGAAATGAAGATCTGTGGGAGTTGTCTGCCACCTTATTTTTAAAGAACTTACTGAGACACTAACGCAGGTGTCGAGTTCTATAGTTGTAATATTTCATAAAAAGCATAGTTGGAGTTAATAGTTTGAAATAAATTATTACATCAAGGGAAGAGCCTGTATCAGTTGTTCACTTGATCTGTTTAGATGCTGAAACCATGAGAGCTGAGCACTGGACAAGAGACCTAAGTCTCTATTAATGTTTGCAGTGTGTCTTGCATCTGCTTTATTTTGATGGGTGGAAAAATTGTTTTATGAAAAGTCCAATGAGCAGACTTGAAGTCACAAAGGTTTTCATGGTGAGTGATAAAAGGTTAACTTTGATGTCTTTTCTCAAACAGGAGTGAAACCTTATTGGGTAAAAGAACGAAATTAATATTGACAGTGGAGCGGTGCCATGCTTGAGTATAGCTAACAAAGCTCTGGAGCTGACTTATTCATAGCATAGATGTATTAAAAAAAACATAGCTATTTCTGTATTACAGAGTATAATATAGGATCATTTGAACAGTTGCAAAAAATAAGAGAGAAAGTGGTTAAGCACATAATTGCAATGTTGTGTTCATCTACCTATTCTTACTTTGCCATCTGTTCACTGGTTTTAAACGTCTCTGTATCATGCTGATGAAGTGTGCATGTTAAAGCATCCTTGAACATACACCAACGTAAACCTCAAAGTAAGATAAGGAAGGCCAAGATGCTAAACATCTACCAAGGAAACTCCTCTGCACTTCTCTTTTTCTCTCCTTGCTTAAATTTATTTTATCAGAATAAGCTTTTTTTCCATGTTGAGCAGCTCTTTTGAGCCCCATGGCTAGAGATCATGTTTGATTTTCTCAATGGGGATTTCCATGTCAAGGTGATATTATTTATGTGTTTCTACTAATGCTGTCATTTTTAGATATTGGTAGCAGTTACTTCTAGAACTTTGGGCAGTGTTTAGGGAGAGTTTAGTGTCCGTGGGGAGAAGGGAGTTTATTTTGATTTAAAGTAGTAATAATAATAATAACAAATAAATGTTGGTTTAGATGAAATTTAGTCTTCAAGTTACTGTGCAATCTCTGTGCAATCTCTCTGCTGTATGTTCCTCTTGCATATACATATGAGACATCAGGTTAATTTGGTCTTTGAAGAGATTGTATAGTCAGGTGTCCAGCAAATAGAGTATTTTAGAGGAAAGGTACTTGTAGTGAGAATTGTAATTGCAGAGGAAGAAACACAGAACCTGTGGAGACAAGAATATTGCAGACTGGAAGGACAGTGTAACGGGAACACCGGAATGTAGGAGATTAGATGGTGGATGTGGCGCTTGGAGAAGAAAAGGAATAAAGCAAAGGAAGCTACTGGGTATAGGATTGGAGAGGGAAAGAGGAAGAAGCCGCAATTTTGGAATAGGGATAGTCAGGATGGGGAAAGCAGGGAGCAGTGAAAGAGGTAGTGAGAGAGAGAGTGGAAGTGGGGTCAAGTGTGGAAAAGGAGGAAAGCTAGTGAGTGTGAAAGCAGAGAGATGGAAGTACGGAGTGGAGGCAGAAGTCATCTATAAAACACAACAGGCTTATCAGTTCAGCTTTTGCAAATACCGACTCCAGGAAGAAGAAGCCGCCATGTGGATGGGGAGTAGTTTGTGGCCAGGGCTTGGTAAGGAGAGAGGCGTGAATATTTCATGGGATGGGGCAATTCAGAGGCAGGTCAATAATGTACACAAAGAAAAAAGCAGCACAGATCTTTGCACAGAGGTTGGTATTAATCCTATTTTTGCCCTCTCTTCTGTTTGCCATTAACTCTTGCTCTTTTTCTTCTCATCTTTATTCCACCCTTTCCTTAAGAGCTTGATGCAGATAGAAGGCTTTCCTCAGCACTGCTGTTTGGTGCTTATACAAGAGACAGCAGTTTAATATGGTGCTCCCAGTGTCTATGGAGACAATGTGTTATATTGCCATGTAGGGTGTAGTTTTATTTAATAAAGCATCCCATCAAATGAGGTTTACCTTTACAGTCATGTACATTCAGTTAGGTGCCAGGATTAAAGCTTCTGCGGTCGTTTATTAGTTATGATATAGTTCTGAATTACACACTTTTGTGCTATTTTTTTCCATAGTAAGGGTAGTCAGGATTATTTATAAGAAAGTTCTGAATTCAAGAAGACTAAGAATCTCTCCTGAGGAGTTTCAGATTTCAGCTGCTTTATTTGGCTCCTTTCCTGCTCCCTTAGAATCACCCACTTTCCCTTTTTGACAGCAGGATAATTTTGTAGACTGCCATAGTTATGTGAACGATGGGCTTGGGTTACTGAAATTCTTTAAATGATTTTTTTTTTCCCTAATGACGTATTTACGTGCGTTTGCAAAAGCAGTGGTACAAAGCAATCCCGCTGTTCATATGATGGCATTTCAGATGGCTACGAAGACACTGCCAGGCAATCAAAATGAAAAAGGTTACTTGATTAATGAAGAATATTGAACTTGTAGGTGTAACTAAAGAGGGTGCTGGCTTTGTCTCTGCTTGTTGTTGATATTTCTCTCTACTGTTCCACCAAGAGCTAGTATCATTTCCTGCATATTTTAAAAAACATCTGAACCATCATGATGGTTTCTCTACTTTTCTTTCCCCCACATACCAAATTTGGCTGAAGAACTTTAGGGCTAAAAATATAAATAAATAGTGAAATCTAAACCAACACTTTGTACTTGAAATATTGTGAGGCATATGTTTGGTGTGCAGTTGCCTGAAGATTGAAGAGAATTTACTGCAACTAGGCTTCTTCCTATTTCTTCCTTTTTTTGTTTCCTTTTTAGTTTTGCAGAAGCATTTAACCAAGCTGCAGATGTGGTCACCTGTGAGGAAGGCTGATCTAATTTATGAGAAGCCTTAGATAAAAATGTCCTAAATGTTCTGAAAGTCAATTTTAGATGTGTAAGTGGTTTCTTTGCTAGTTTTGCTGCAAATGTGTGGGGAAAAAGGTATCTTTCTTGCCAAATGGGAAGAATTCCATACTTTTCAGACAGTATTTACAAAAGAGTATGTTTATTTTTTGCAGGTTGGCAGATTTCAGTTATTCCCTTCAGGGTGCATGAATCTAAACAAGATAAAAGTTGCTGAGAGAAGTTCTTTTCTAGCTTTAACTTGATTAATTACATAAATTATATAGTTACATACTACCACAGGAAGCACCTTTGTACCTTTGCTGATTTCTGACTGGTTTTACTTAATTAATGTCTGTATCCACTGATACTCGTTTGCTTAAGCAATTATGTTATCTGTAACAGACACTTATTAAAAGTGGTGTCAGGCAGGTCTTTATTCATACTTGTTGAAGCAAAATCATGCACGAAAGTCTCTAGATCAAATGTGCTTAAATACCATTATCTCATAGTATGGCCAATATGATTTTAAAACACAAGTTATCGTGTACATTAATAAGCGTAGGTGGTTTTCTGTTACTTTAATGTATTTTGTGTGCACAATTTAAATAGCATCCTCCGTAGAAGGAAAAAAAAAGTTTACTTTGCATTATTGAAAGCATAGCTGTGCGTGGATAGTTATACCTAATGTGACTTAACAGTCAGAAACTAGATCTTCGTGTGTCATAGAAAGCCTCCTCCACCTGGGGGAGTCCCGCTGGCATCCCTGCTCTCCCGTGCCTGCGCTGCTACTGGGCACTCATCCGTTGCCCTCTGGGGAGAGCTCTTCTGTCTCTCCTACACAAGAGATGCTAGGTGGATGGTTGATCGCTGACCCGTTGATCATCCCCCTCTCTCTTCCCTCTTCCAGGGGGTTGCAAAAACTCTTCCGTTTCGGAGTGTAATTGCCCCAGCACTTCTCTTTTACTGTCTTTGTTCAGCCTTGCTTTTATTCTGCTTTTGTGGACATGCTGTTGTGCCTGTGTTCAGCCTTGACCTTTCTTGGGTCAGAATGTCTCAGATACCTGGTATTAGAAGTGGTATGAAGCAATTTTATAGGTCTTTCTGCTTTAGTGTATTAAAAGATGGATGCTGTAAACATATAAAGCCTGTCTAATGAGCTCAACAGAAGCTGAGTTTCTCTATAGTCTTGCAGTTCTTTCTTTGGAGCGTGGCAGGGAGCAGGGAAACTTTACTTCAGGCTGTTGGTAGCAGCAGTGTAGGGGACAATAGGAGTGTTAAAAATTCCCTTCCATGATACACAGTTTTTAGTTCAGACTACTAGAGCTTATAAACTGTAGTAAGTAGACAGCCTGGACACTGATTTTTATTTGTAAAAGAGCTGATTTTGATGTCTGCCTGCTTAGTCTATGGACGGAGTTTTAGATGTTTTAGCTTATTATTGGTTTTGTTTTTGAACAGACCATTGGAACTGTTGTTGATTAGTCACAAGACTAATTTCTCTTGGAACAGCAAGGTTTATGTTGGCAAACAAATTGAGATGCTATCAGAAATTCATTGTGTGGCATTTGCGTAACTGGATAGTAGTCAATTCCATCTGCAGTTCCAAAACACACATCAGTATTCTTATATTATTGATGTATACACTGAATTTAAATAGCAATTCAGTGTGACCAGTTAGAAAATTTTGAAGAATTCAAGAATTCCAAACTGATGTGCTGACTCAGCATGGTTTAATTACCATGATAATTTCTATCCACAACTTGTGATGTTAGGTTAGTTATGTCAGAATGTTTTATTTGAAATCCAGCAAAACATCATTTGTTGATATATTAATTCTTAGGTCTGACATAAATGGCTGTATCTTTTTGTAGGATCAATGGGTAGTGTAAATTCCAAGGTTCTTTGCATACTGTAGCACTTGAACTTGTGCTGGAGAGACATCTGTGAGTTATTTACAGATGAGTTATTTATAAAGCAGAATGATGCAGGCTGCCCTTCAGACTTTGCCAGATCTCTAGTAGTTTGTGACTCAGGTAGAAAAACCTGTGCACATTTTGTGAGCTGTTTATTGCTCTTGCTATCTAGAGAGTACTGTAATGCTTAGGAGTTTGCAATGTTTTCATTAACTTAATTCAGTGGCTGTTTTATTAAACTTTCACAGTTTTTACATCTAAAATCATCTATGAGTTAAGTATATAGCCATTAAGCCTGTCCAATTACCTAGTTTACAGGGCTGCTTTTCAGTTAATTACATGCTGGTTACATAAAGTACACTTTAGATTATATGTTTCTTGGGGCAAAAATTTTGAAGAATGCTTATAGAGCACCTGGCTAATGCATTCGTGAAATGAAGACACTGTCCTAGGCTTTTACATCTGCAAAACGTTTCCATCATTATTTGTACTGTAAAAGGTAGGTATTCTGTTTATTAAAGCTCGGTTATTAAAAATGCTGATATCTCCCATTTGTAAGGATTTATAATTTCATGTTAACTTTTCACAGAATAGATATTTTCTTGAAAAATACTTTCTGCAGTCATTCTATTAACATTGTAGGGCTTTATTTTATGGATCTTTGTAAGTGCTTTGTAACAAGATTATTTTTGTTCCGGGTGTGGTTTGTTATTTAGAGCAGAAATATTCTGAATATACTACAAACCCATCACGCCACCTATTTTGCACATACAAACAATACTGAGCTTGAAGCAACATGTGATAAAGCAGATAGGTCCAGTTGTCATTCTCTTAGGCTAAGTTTGATGTTCTGTTATATAGCAGATTTCCTGTCTTTAATCATGGAGTGGGTGTTACCTTGTACTCCTGCTGTCATTTACTGTTCTTTTCTTTGTTCGACAGCAGATGAACTTGACCCCTGTTCAGTTTAACTCAAACCAAACTTTGCCCATTTCTTTGTATTTGTTTCCCCCCACCCCACAAGTGGTTACTCTTTGAGAACACGTGATGTGAGATGACTATTTCCTATGACTTTGTTTCAGGAATTTATGGTGGTTAGCAGGGTAATGCTGTTGTCCAGCTGACGTTGATGCCACTTGGTCTGAGAAATCAACATTTTGGAAACCATTTTGAACTGCATATTGGTATTGTATTGATGCTACACTATTTCAGATTAGCAATTTTATTTTAAAATGACTAGTGGACATGGATGGTTGTACACATGGACTTCAGCTGCTTTTTTTGGTTGTGTTTACTAGTTATGATACTTGCAGTAGAACTTGGTGTTATTATAATGTGTTACAAAGATATGTTATTAACATCACTCCTTACTTTTTTATCAAATCATTTTGATGGTCTGTTGCCTAATTTTCCTAGTGCTCATACTGTAAAAACTCACTGGTCAGTCGAAGTTCATTGTAAAAGTTTCTGATTTTGCAGTGCTTAGGTAGTACTATTTAAAACTATGAAGTATGTTTTAAATAAAAAGTAAATAAAAGGGCTACGCATTTGGAAGATGTTGCAAAAGCGCCATTCGAAGAAACAGTTGGGAAGTTCTGTGTGCTGTACTAGGGTTTTTATTCAAGCATCTGCCTCTCCATCTCCAGTTCCACAGCTGATTCAGGTTGGCAAGTTGTACTTGTGACAGAAAGCTAAACAAAATCTTTTACCAACCAAGACAGAAGGAAGGCCTTCTGAAAACTTCTGAAAGAGCTTACAAACAGTCCTCAAGAGCTGATGGAAAAAGAACAGGAAACTTGAGTTCCCTCTGACCTTTTTCAATGCGGAGAAGCATTTTGAGTGGGTTTGTTGGTACTCTGTATGAAGACTGCTGTTTATCCCAGATGTAAAAGTGCTTTCACAGCCAGCTTCACGCTGAGACATCTCAGTCTTAGAATGAGTCCTAATTATTTTTAAACTAAACATAAGATTCTTCTTGAAAGCTAATGCTATTTTCTGTGGTTAGAAAAGCACACAGCAATAAAAAATTATGGCCATGTTTTAAAATCTGACACAAATGCATAATAAGAGGAATATGATGTTGTCCTTTATTTATAGCAGCCTGGTAACAAACTTTGTTATTACAGTAGCAACCGGAAAATAAGGTCTCCATTTTGCTAGATATCTTGAAAACTTAATAATAAACTATTGTTTCTCTAAAGAATTTATAATCTAAACTTTTGTAAGAACATACTGTAACATTTCTTAAATAATACTAAATTAAATTTTTAAAGAAAATTCAGGTCTGTTGAAGCTCTTAAATTCCACTCATGATGATGGACTTACTGATTTCCTGGGTTCTGCTACATGTCTGAAAATGGGATATTAAATCTAATTCAAGATGTATGAAACATTGCATATAACTTGATCCTAACACGATTTGGGGTAACAATCTAAAACTCTGTAAAATGCACATTTAAAAATATTGATTATGTTGGTTTTGATTCAAAAATTGTACAGTGGTGCCATCTCTTTCTAGACTGTGGTTAATTGTGAAGCTTTTCAGAGAGTTGAATTTAGCATCCTTACAACACTCAAAATGCACAATGAGGAAAGGGTTTCAATCTGTCCATGTGCCAGCAGGCTCCCTGCTGAATTAGTTCTTTTCCAGCTGCTGTTTCAAGGTTTCAGTGGTTCACAACCTTAAATATCCTCAAAAGAAGTAGCCAAAGTTTGAACAATTGCTGTGTCCTCTCAGACGCTTCCAGTCCACAGCAGACCAGGTTGTTTTGGGTGGCCTGGTGGCTGCACGTGAACCCGTGTTTAACTTGCTTGGGCTTCTGGACAGGAAAAAGGGAACATTGGGTGTCTTTCGGCAACAGTACTTCAGATGTTTGTGTTCCCTTCAGTTACGCAGTTAAAAATCGTAGTTGCGGCAGTAGGATACTACCCGAAATAATGATTTTATTTCCTTAATTTCCTTACTTTTAAGAACTTTGGAGAAGGAAGCAACAGTGAAACTGCTCAGGGAATTTTGCGTGCGCTTTGATCAGTCACCAGAAGATACTTGGAAACTGGCTGTATACTGTCTGAATAAAGACTTATCAGGTGCTTGTTGTTGTAAACATTTGGCAGACTCTACCCTTACGTCACCCCAGTGCTTTGGGCATTTTACAAGTGAGAATATTAAGGCAGGGAAGTTTCTCAGGCAAAGTGTTGTCAGATTTTTTTATTTATTATTTAAATCTTGAATACCATGTTCATTCTTTGTTTCTCTAAACCAAAGTTAGAGTAATATTTAATTCCTTTTACCCACAGTTTTGTGTAAGTTTCTGGCTATTTGATCCTGTGTTCGTGGGGCTGTCTTGTTTCATTCAACGTTTTGTACTGCATTGGACCCAGCAGCACTGCTGTAGCTGCACAGAGACCGAATGAACATCTTTCATATAGTTACATATTTTGAGTTTGTCAATTATGATTTCTTGATCTGACTCTTCTGAGGCAGGTGCTGCCTGGAATCTAGATGTGATATCTTAGATTTCCTTCCTTGGTACTTGTGTGGGTTTTTAGAATATATGTAGGTTCAAGCTCTACCTTCTTTCAGGTGGATGCTGTTGATGTTGCTGTCAACAAAGTGCAGAGCAACCCTGGAGCTGACTGATGCAAAGCTGCAGGGGAAAAAACCCCACAGATACAATGTTTTATTTACTGGGCAGTTAGAGAGCAGTTTTTGCTATCCTGATAATCCATGTTGATTGATTTAGCGGGGAAAGGTGTGTGTGTGGGACAAACTGTTTCAAAGGTTTACTAGATTGACGAGAAAAAGTCTGGTTGGCCAATCTTATGCCCAACACTGGGCTGAAATCTGTGGCATCTGCCTTTAGGCTTCTTAAATTCCAATGGCTACTGAGGCAGAAGGTTCTAGGTGACCTAAGAAATAGCCCAAGTGAGAATATAAAGAAGCATAGCAAGTTGGAGTGTTTGCATGTTGTGGTCTCCAGGAAACGGAATACGGAAATCTGAATGTTACCAGGAAATCTGATTGAAAAATGCCTGCCTACCTAACTTCATCTTTGGCGCACTTTAAGACCTACGAAAACCATAACACTTCAAAAACTTGTACCCCTATATTTGAGCTTGGGTGAGGGATTGACAAATTCTGATAGCAAACGATTAAGGTTTCCCATGATGGAGTGAAAGATTGTTTAAGAAATAACTTAGATCTAATGACAGCCTAATGACAAGCTAATAGAGAGAAAGGAAAGAATCCTTGAAAAGAAATTCCAGGCTTATATATAGAATTTATATGGATTATGTGTTCTACTGGAAAGGTCTGCGAAGAAGGCAGATAGATTTGGTTTTAGCTCATCTTTAGGCAGGAAAGACGGGCCAACAGCATTTACAGTATCCTCAAAGGGAAATACTGGAGTAATTTTTTTAAGTCTTGACCTAAGATTCTTCCAATTAGTATTTTCTATCTGCAGAGAGATGCGATGGCTCTTGTTGTCAAAGGAATTGGTTGCTGACTGATACCAGTTTCACCTTTTATCATCTTCCACCAAGCTCAGCAGGAACTTTTTCTTCTAATTTGAGTTCTGAACTGATGAAAGATTGCATCAGCTC
Source organism: Rynchops niger (assembly GCA_013400035.1). Lineage (NCBI taxonomy): Eukaryota > Metazoa > Chordata > Aves > Charadriiformes > Laridae > Rynchops > Rynchops niger. The sequence goes on along the minus strand of VXBH01006862.1, from coordinate 50,423 downwards.
GCTAAGGACCTGTTTTCTTTAAAAGTGAAGTTTGTATTGCTGTTAGTTTGCTACCCAAATTCAAATTTTTCTTGCCATTCTTGCCTACTGGAAATATGCAGAATTTTGCAGAACGACTCAGCATTGGTAGATGTGAGCAAGTCACACAAGAATGAACAGGATAGGGACAGATCAAGAGTGAGGTGTAAGATGTAGGGTATGTGAGGTAATGATCTGTGTGTATACAAAAATGTGTTTATCTTATGTTTGTTATGCTGAAAACTTGGGTTTTTTGTATGTTAAAATGGAACAGTTAACTAATAAATTCAGCTGTTTCTCTTTGTCCGTTATGGACACTTGCCTGAACTCTTCCGTTCACAGAATTATGATTTAAGTCTTTAACAAAATAGTCTCTTTGGAATAGTAGTAGGAACACACTCAGTCTTCTGATATGTCAGAAGAATGCACTATTTTGCAAATGTATAGAAAATATTTTAAAAGGTAAGCACTCAGGCAACTTTTTGCTGTGTATTTGCAGTGTGTGTACAAAAGGTCAGAAGAGTTCCAGGATCTTACTTTTCCCTGTATTTGCACTTGTTCTTTACACTAGAGTCCACGTATGCTTTAAAAAAGAACTAAATCTCATATATCTTTCAATAGTTCCTTTTTACTAGATTCTGAGACCAAGTCTCACTTGCCAAAATTGTTAATTCAATTTGTGATGCAGGAAAGATGAAGGAAAGCCATTTGAGATCACTCATTTTTATTTGCCATGTGAAGCACTGTGTTTCAATCATTTGTGATGATTATGGATTCCATTTTTTGGAGTCAATATTCTATATTGTTTTCTATCTAACTTTGGCTAAGTTGGTATCTATGTATATCTAGATTTTGAAGAGGGCTACTCAAATGCACGTTGAAACTGGTATATATGAATCATATGCAAATATAAATTTTCATATAATGTGTGGTAAGTTATGTATTTTGATAACTTGCAGATGAGCACCTCATGAAACTTAGCTTTTCCTACCTTGAAGTAATGTAACTTGATACGATGGCCAAATGAGACAACTAACTCAGTATACATTAAAGGGAAATATGTACTAGAAAGTGCTAGTGACCTACCTGGCAGTTGGAGAGACACCACTGAAGACTCTCATTACTGGTAGGTCGATCTCTCTGTCGTGCTTGTCCGAAGAATGATTTGGCGTGCAAATATAGGAGCACTCAGGGAAGCATTATATTTTGGAGTTCGAACTATGAGGCTGGAACCTAATCCTTTAAGTTTACTGACTTCAAGTTCTCAGTCACGTTGATGGTCAGCGTGTATGTGCCTAGGGAGTCCTTGCAGGAGGAGATCCACAGTTTTGAAACTTAAAGTGGGTTGGGAAATTTTGTGTCACTGAGATAGTAACGGTATTATTTGATATTTTTAAGTCAGCAATAACTTCAAGTTGAACGTGTTCTTGATGCTTATGGTATATAGCTTTCCAATCTCCAGTGAAATGAAGATTCACTGGGTTTCATAGGGTGCAGTTGCTAAAGGCTTGCTTATCTAGATTGGTGAACAATCAGCAGAAATGGAGTTTCTTTGATCAGTTATATCAAACTACCAGAGATAAAATGCAACTTTGCACTTCCTTGACACGTTCTCACATGCAAAATTGGGGTTCTCTGCCAATTTCATCTTTGGGCCTTGATTCTGGGCTGATTCTAAAATGTTCTGTGCTGAGTTCGTGCCATTATGCCTCTATTAATTTAAGAACTCCCACTTAGCAGATCCCTTAATTTCTGAAATACTGAAAGTTTTCTGTGAACTATAAGTTCTGCCCAGTGTCTACCAGCTGTTTTGTTTTCTGAGGCATCTACATTTGGAGATAATTGTCTGCCCTCCAGTTAAAAGCCCGTTGCTGCTGTTTAAGACAGAATTGCACAGGTAGGAGATGGACTGTATTTCAGCTACCGAGTCTCAAAGCCCTCAAAGACCTACCTACTACTTTAAAAACACGTTAATGTGTCCTTACCTTTACCATACCTATGCTGTTCACCTGTTAGCAATTTTAAAAACACTTTTGTCTGTTTCATATATTATTCGAAGCAGCCTATAAGGAAACCTCCCAACAGAGAGAGAGACAACAATGCATGTCACTCAGCTTCTGACACTTCAAGCGCACTGCATGACAGGAAGCGAGAGCAAACTGTGGCTGCATGGGGAGGAGTTCCTGCCCCAAACTGAAGGAGACACATAGGGACTCCTTTGTAGCAAAGGCTTTTCAGTGTCACGCCGGAGATTAAGAAACCTCCTAAAATCTGAGTACAATACAAAATACCTCATGGTGTGGTGTTGCTTTTTTGTGCACCATCAGGTAAGTGTGGATTTGAGATCGTGTTACTTCTTACTGTTTGCGTGCGTGGCATTGTAGTAAGTTGAAATTGCACAGATGTTGCTTCCAAGCATGACAGGATTTAAAGTTGGGTATTAATGAAATCAAAATGTTGCTTAGCAGGGTGTTTTCTTCTATAAGAAAAGAAATTTGTTAAAAGTTTAGATAATATACTCTGATATTCCGGGTGGGACAGATGACCGTTTATTTTTCTCTATGTATTGGTAATTTGTTGCTTCAGGATAGTGGTTTTGTGTTTTTGATTTTGCTTTTTTATCATACATGTGTAAGCTTGTCTGCCTCTGGCTCCTAGTGTGAAAATAAGGATTTTGGCTGATGCTAGGGTTTAAATGGGAACACTTAACAGCTATATGCATAAGTCTCTCCATTGTCAAAGTGAAAGCTGTACCAGCTCCTATTTACAATGTATTTACAGTGCATAATGATTCTGCTCTGCAGCATCTCTGTGTGCTATCACCTGGAAAGCTGGGTGTGGGTTTAGACATTGCACTTTGGAAAGATGTTGACAGAAAAGTAGGAAGATTGGTAATAACTTTAGAAAATACAGCCTATGAAGAAAGCTTAAAAGATTTAGCAAATGCCATGTGTAGAAAAATAAGACTTGATATGAGGTACAAGTATACATTTGTCTCTGTGCGGGAACAATTATAAAGTTGGTACTTGTTCTCTGTGTTTGCCAAGGGTGGCACAGGAATATTATTTCATAGCAAGGGAAATTTAAGCTAAATATTTTGGGGTGAAACACTTCCCAATTGTAATGTTAATTAAGCAGTAGAACAGAGTATACAATTATATTATAAAATCTGTCACTTCAAACTTTTCAGCGTAATTTAGAAAGAGCTGTGTTGTACACAGTGACCTGTTTTACATCTTGCAATGGTTAGCATTTAATACTTGATTGTTCTTCATGATTTGGGTGGGATTTTGGTTTCGGGCTGTTACTGTGGGAATCAGAGTAGCACATTAGGGTCACAGGTGTACAAATCTGATCTCTAACTTTGCAGCTCTAGTCCCACTTTGCAGCATCCTTCCACTTGTTGGAAAACTAGACAGCTTCCTCTTATTTAAGAAGCAAAGTTATTTCAAAATATTTGTGTGTATGTTGACTAAAACTGTACTTTGAAGTTCTTAGAAACATGTGATAAAGGTGGGGGCCTGTAGTGCAAAGCAGGCCAGTCAGGGATGTGTTCAAGGGCCTATATGCTCTTGGATTTGCTGTGGAGAACGTGGCTAAAGTATACCGAAGCTTAAGACTGGATTGTTAATTGGGATATTTTTTCTTTTTTTTTACGTTGCCTGTGACAATTTTCAGTGGTGAGAGAGATGATCTGTGATAAACTTCATAGAATCATAGGATGGTTTGGGTTGGAAGAGACCTTAAAGATCATCTAGTTCCAACCCCCCTGCTGTGGACAGGGACAAATTTATTGCACAGAATATTTTTAAGATGTTAACTGGAATGTTTCATGCAGTTCTGACTTAAATAACATTTAAGAAAGGTAAATCTAAATTGCATAAGACTCAGAAAGTTTATTAAGACTGTCAGAGAAATGAAGAGCTGTTCAATTAGTGAAAATTTGTTTAATAGATGTTATGCATTTGATTTCTTAGTTTTTATAAAATAGCTTAAGACCACCAGTGATTACTAACTGCCATACTGTTAAGTTGGTGTAGTCTTCTGGGTTGTATTTAATACGCATGCTTTTGCTGTGGGTATGTATTTTAGATATCATTAATTTGAAAATTTATAGCAGAAGAAATCTAGTAAATGCCACAGTTTTCGTGGAACACCATGGAGATGTGTGTTTGGCTTTGATGTGAAGTCACACAGATTGTTTGGTGTCTACTAATACTGTGGAGCTCACAATGAAATCGTTTAAGTTCAGTGCAAATTCTGTCTCCTGCTCTGTATGCTTTGTTCAAGATGATTGAGGTCTTTATTCCTGTGTCAGTTTTGGTTAAAACCAGGCAACAAGTTTTTAAAAAGTAAAATAATAACTTAAGAATCAGGAGTCATAGGGTTATCCACCAAAATACCATATAAGCCTTGTTCCCGAAGAAATGGAGCTAAAGTTGTTTGTGTGTCTGTGTATATATAGTGAGCCCCAAAATAGACATAGCAACATGTAACTTTAGTAAAAGTAGTATTGTTTTGATCTGCAGAAAGATCCATTTCGGGTGCAGCCATTTTATCATTTTATCTCTTCTGTGTGAAGCTGAAGAAGAGCACTTGAGGCGCTTAGATCAAAAGCCATATGCAGGAACCCGTCTGTGGTTTTAAAGGTACAGCAGTATAATGATGCTGAATGCAGGAGGCTGGGGGAAAGCAGACTAACAGTAGAGTACTCGAACAATAAAGGATGGCTGCAGTTTATGCAAACGTAAGCCAAACATGGAGACCTACTTTATGGAAATTGTTTCATTCTGCTGCTTGTGGTTCCAGTGCTGTGCACAGCATCAGCAATCCAAGCTCTCTTTTACAATGAGAAGCTCTGTTAAATTCCTGACATTCTTAAAAACGAACAATAAACCCCCTAAACTTAAAAAATAAATAATATAATAAAAATAAGAATAATAATAAAGTGTCATTTGAATGAATCTGCTTTTCAAGTGAGAAAATGTCATTGTAGTTCTGTTCCAAGAAAAAAAGTTATACCTCTTCCATGCACAGCTGTAGCAGTTTTGGAACCAGAAGTGGTGGCTGACAGCTGTGATTAAATGGTCAACTGCAGCAAGTACAGGTCGCTGCTGTTCAGTCAGAGGAAGTCCTCAGGCCTTCAAGTCCACAAAACCTCCAAGGGTAGACTTAGAGCATTAAAACAGCCTAACTTTGATTATTCTTGCTTTTACAACTAGACCTACAATACAAACATACAAGGGTAGGAACAGCAACATCGTCACGTCAGCTTGCCAAAGGTAAGGGCATCGGGGATTATTTGCACAGTAACTCATTGTATTATTTGAGGCCACAAAGAACTGGATCGGACGGATCCCGGCTGAAAAGTGTGAGAAGAACAGAAAATGAATCTAAATAGCGTATGGACTCTTTCAAATTGCATCTTAGTCTTTTATTTATATGCTAATTGAATTTAGAACCTTAGATATTGATTGTGAGCCTTAATTAAAGGTATAATTTATGTAGCAGTCTTCAAGTTCTGACTGAGAAAGGATTATGGAATAAAGATTGCTGTTCGTTCATGTAAAAAAGAACTCCTATGGAGAAAGAAATAAAAGTGTGTAGCTTACTTATCTGACTTTGATTCAGACTTTATAGTAAACTGTTAACAAGTTACAGCGTGTTTAACTCTCTGCTAGATTCCAGTGACTGATACTCTCCCCTGTCTTCCGAAAAGGGGAAGGAAGAAGGTTAAATAAAGATAGACTAAATACCAGTCCTCAAACAAAGCTCTGCTGATCCTTGTCCTTACAGCATCCCGTACATGCACACCCATTTCCTGTTGTTAATGTTAAACACATTGAATATAACTTTCATTTCATTGTTCACTTCAGTGTTCATTTTATATTACATTGACCGGAAAATCTCAAATCCATCACAATAAGCGCTGCAGAAGTGAAGCTGGCTCCCTGTGCTCAGAGAGGGGTGAAAAGGAGCTGCCATTTTGTCTGGCAGGGAAGTGAGTGACTCCTCAGAAGCGCTTTGATACCGAAGTTTCCGTGGCAAGGTCTGAGGTGCCACAGATGACCTCACCTCCATTTTGGAGTTCTCTGCTGTGTTGTAAGAGATTTAGAGCAGAGTCTGGTTTTTCATTTGTTTGGTTTGCCTGGGCCATCAAGAACAAGCAAGTTCTGTTACTAACACCCATTCACGAAGAGCCTGCCAGTCGAGTGTGTGCGGGGCGGGAAGCAGAACCAGCAAAGCTTTGTCCCAGCCTCGGTGCAAACTGTGCCATCGGGTCATCTCTGACTGCTGCTCCCTCAAAAGGAATAAAGCTTTTCTTTAGATTTTTGTGTCACTCTAGAGAAAAAGAAACCTGTAATGGCTCTGGTATTCTGAACAGCAGAGGGCAGCGGAAATATACACGGCAACCAGTTTTATCATAAAACTAAGGAATTTTTGGTTCTTTTCAGAGCTTAAGCAAGTTCTTTTTGTCAACATAACGTAAAGATCTGTGATATTGGAATGCAGAGTAACAAATTCTGTTCTTTATTTTAAAATGTTCTATTAGAATTCAGTATTCTGAACTTACGGTCCCAAAAGCATGTATGAAAAAGAAGGCCCCGTGCTCTGGGAAAACTTCCTTTAAGATGCTGTTGTCTTCCCGTACCTTCATGCTCTCAGAACTATCAGTGGTATGGCCATGGAAGGGAGAGAGAAGCAGGAGGAGTAATGGTGCTGGCATGAAGGTGAGGGGTAGGCTGTCGTAAAGTTAAAAGAGGGCTGGCCTTAAATGGTGGCGGGAGATTCCTCTCTCTCTGAATGAGCTTAAACTAGGGAAGGAATTATCACTTGTTTGTGGAATTGATTGGTTAGCTCTGAACCAGAGTTAGGAGGAACACCATATTCAACAGGAAAGCTAGAGGTTTCTGGCAGGTTATTGCAGATAGAGAAGTTTATGTGATTAATATGATATGGTCTCTGTCTATACAGACTTCTTTCTAGAACCGTGCGTTGTATCAGCCAGGCCAAAGTTATTTGTTTGTTTTTGTTTGTTTGTTTGTTTTTTGGCATCTGTACCTTTACTTCATCTCAGACACTTGAATGTCAGTGCAGCAGTAATGTGATAAGATGGAAAATGGGCAATCCTATGCGAGGCTTAGGCTTGTGTCAGTATCACTAGCGCTCTGGCTTGAAGCTGGGAAATGTGACACCACTGCTGCCTCTTCTAGTTCACTTCTGAAGTCTTTGTCATGCTATATCCCACCACCTGTGGCAGGAAATGTTAAATTAGCGATTATTCAACTAACCTTAAGATAGAAGGTTATTAATCTGTTGCCTGGTAATTTTATACCCAATTTAAGATGGATCCAAGGCATATTTTGTTAACTGAGTGATAACAGCAGGTGAGAAAAACGTTGAAGCATTTAGTCAGAATTTTATCCTGTTGTATTAGGAAGACTGAAATGCTTACCTTCTAATCTGAAACATATTAACATTTTTTTTTGTTTTCTGGCTGTGACATCTGTGAAGTTTCTGGAAGCACTTTAAATTAGTCTGGAGAATTGAAATACAGTCCAGTTTGTCATTATTTCTTTCATCCGACCTCGCTTCTTGCATACCTTTCGACATCTGTTTTGTGCTATTTGTGCCTCATCACTGGACTCTGTGTCCTGGCTCTGAATCCCCCATACTCTGTGATCTGACTAACTGGAGCTTGATACCTTGGAGGTCATTTGAATGTGATTTGAAATGCAAACAGTGAGAACTTGAAACAGATCTTACAACATAGAAGCAATATCAGGTGGGGGGTTTGGAGTCATTAAAGGAATAAATTTGGTCTTGGCAAGTGGTACGTTTTAGGGCTTTTAAAGAGAGGGATCAACATGTTATGGATGAGTGTACAAGTACTGAGAAACTCTAACGGGAAAAATATGAGAATTGCGTTGTCTGAATATTCTTTTGAACTTACCAGCTTCTGAACATGCTAGATACTTAAGAATTAGGAGGGTGCTTAGAATCACTGGTATATTTGAATAAATACATGTGGATTTTGCTGATAAAAAATGATCTACGTATCAAAAAAATTTATAAGCTAACTGGATTTTTTGAAGGAATGTTGTATAACAGCAGTGTAAGTAGAAACTCACATGGAAGCCTGAATTACTGTTGAGATTTGATGTCTTTATAGAAAGCTGCTTGAACACCAACTATGATTCCCGTTGCAGAAGGTGATCATAAGGTTTCAATATAAAGGTCCCTTGTAGATTGAGAGAGCTCTCAGCTGGCTAAGGAGATACTGACTACTTTTTAAAATAAAAAAAATAAAAATAAAAATCATGTAGTAGAGCTGCTTTTCATGCAGACGTAGTCCACCCTTTGGAATGTGGCTTGAACCTTTTCTGGCCTATGATGTTTCACTGTTAAGTATTTGGTCTGTTTTCTCCCCTCCTTCCAAATTAATCCCTTTTAGATGTTATTGTTTACTGTATCTGATATCTTCAAATTGTTCTTCTTTGTTTGGTTTTCATTTTTAACTCTGTCTGACAGAGATACTGTCCTTTGGGTTGTCCTTGATAATAGCGTACCATAAACTGGAGAGGATCTTAAAACCCCAAACTGCCTGTTCCTCACCAGCAAAAATGGTAAAAAAATTTGTTGGTTAAATGGTTTTCCCTTTTCTGTATTATTGCAAATTTTGTTTTTGTTTAATTTTGGGGGGGTATTTTTTGATTAAACTTGCATTACACAGGACAGACTTAGCAAAAATGCTGTGTTTATCCATTAATGAATGAATGCATTCATTGGGTCGTTATTTATGAGCCAATTTTCTTTCATAAAAGTAGGTAATAGATTAGGAAATCATTCATGTATAAAATAGAGACATAAAACATGTTTACGTTCATGCCTTTTTAGATGTTTTCATTTGAAAACGCAATGTGTGGTGGTGTTCTATTATGAGAATTGGGATTGGGAGTCCACAATTGCTCTCATTATTGAGTTTTGCAAAAAAAATATGTTAACTTACATTTTGCCACCTAGAAATCCTTTTAAAGAAACTTTGGATTATTACTGGTATGGAAAACTGTTTCTTTAGCTTAGATTTAACGATGTTTACCCAAGTATTTCTTAGCTCATCGCATACTTCCCTCCCCCAAAATACTACTAAGACATTCAAAGCAACCGTAGTAGAACACGTGGTGGTTTTCCTAGGCATGTGTATGCACACGTATATTATATTTTTATATATAAGCATGTGTTTGTATGTATATGCACCTCTACCTACTTACATTTGTTTAAATCTTATATTAGAACTGTGTTTTTTACGAAGTTGCTTTCTTTCGATTAGCAGTGTTGAAGTGTGCGTAGATGTATGTTCTGGAAAGACTAAGTTTTTTAGATATTTTCATATGAAAACAATTTGAAATACAGAATGATTAAATGGTTTTTAATTTTTCTTTATTTTGGACTTTTTGTTCTGGGGGGCATGGAGAAAGTCTATTTTGGTAGAATGAATGGATCCTCATTTGTTAAATGGATTTTTGTATGAAAAAAGGACTCTAAAAGTAAGTTGTTCTCTATTTTGTTTTGAAGTGAGTCTGTCTATGACTGGGAAAGTTTAAAGGTATCATGTACCCATGCAAATACATTGTCTTGAGCTATTATTTATTTTGATGCCAGTTAGAATGGATAGATGATTTAGCAAAAGACAGCGATTCTTCTGAAAAGCATTTCCTTCCCTGTCACAGGATGGATTTTTTTTTTTATCAAGCTATTTTTGTGCATCTTTGCATTTCGTCTCCCAGGTGGTAAAATATAAATCTCTAGTATTGATAACTAAATGTGATGGAGAGAGGATGTTAATCCAGCCTTCCTATAACAATGTCTTACTGCTCTAATTCCTTTAATTAAATCACTGCTTTAATATATAATTGGATATCTTACTTTCTCATCTCCTGCGAGATAATTATTGAGAACAACTCTTTCCTGCTGTGTTAAGACCAGGAAGTGTTCCGTCTCTGTGACTATGGATGTAATCACAGCCTTTTAGGCAGCAGTATCACAAACATGGATCAATATTCAAACTTGTTATACACCCGGTTGTCATGGTCCACTGACTTAATTTTTTTTAATGCATTTCAAAGGACAAAAAAAAAATTACCAAATGTGATCGAAAATGTCATTTGGTCTAGAGGTGGACATTCAAATGTGTGTGTGGTGAGTCAGAAAGCACAGACACGTCTCTATACAGAATAGATACTGTATTATTGATACACTCTTTTCATGCAGACCTTTTCTTAAGCTCTACAAATATTGTGGAGAAAAGGGGAGTTATGAAAGCATTGCAAGCTGTCCGTTTTTCCCAGCAAGATAAACAGCTTCATGACAATTTCCAATCTGGTCTGTTTCAAGTACATACAAATTCTAATAAAGAATTATTCTGCAGTGAGATAGCAGGTGACATTAGTCCATTGCTTATAGCATGATATGGAGTAATCACATTATTTTTTATTTAATACGATGCTGCAGTGTGGTGTTCCTCATATAATTAATATACACTGGAAATAATGAGTGATCATGTCTAGTAAAAGGATAGAATACTACCTTTTAATTCCATTTTTTTCATGTTATTACTCTGACTTTAAAATAGGTACGGGTTCTAATTGGATAGTTCAGTTTAAAATTTCAGGAATATTCACATTAATAGCTTTAATGCTCTTCCTAAGTACAAAGACAGGGCACACTAATGGTCAAGTGTCTTACAACTTTATTCCTGTTTCATAGTATTCATAATATGTTGAGGCTTCTTACTGGATTTTAATTAAAACAAAACCTGATAGAATCTCTAACTGGACATGATTCTGATAAAACAACATGCATATGCAGTATATTAGAATGTGATTATGTATTACACCTGTAAAGAACATAACTTGTGTATGCAATGCAGGCACACTCAGGTATCCATAAGGGCTTCAACTTTTCTATCCCTTGACGTGTTTGTGGTTAAAACTTCTGTGATTTTCTGTAAGATCTCTGCACAGGTAGACTCGTGGACTTAATTGGAGTATGTCGTCTTAATATAGCACACTTGGAGTGGGCTGGCCTTCTCGCTGTTGCACATGCTTCTTCAAGCCATATAGTCTTAAAAAAACTATTGGTTTTTATTGTGGCTACAGCCATAGATAATTGTAAGAAATGTTAACAAGAACTAGGGATGCTTCATGTGCAAGATAATAAAATGGAATTAAGAAATCAGTCCTTTCTCCCTAGTGCTATGCCTGGGCCAGTGCAGGTGTCATGTTGAATAAAGGTTCACACGTTGTGGTTTTTGGCTCAATGTAGTCTTGCGTGACAATATAAGCTGGTAGGAAAAAGCTACTGTAAGACGTTATGATGCAGTTAGGAATTGTTTGATAAGTTTATTTGTCATTTGGGCAATATGTGCAATAGATATTTGAACCATTCGAGCACTGCTTGCTTAAATTCTGTCAGGAAGTTCGTTTTCATTAATGTGCTGCTTAATGGGTTTCAGTATTGGGGCTATAAATTAATTTTGCCAAAGATCCTTGGCTTTGCAGTGAAGCTTGTACCACTCAGAATGTGCGCGATACATACAATGCTTTAACACATACTCCTTCCGGATTCATCCCAAAGCTATTACAGTGCATTTCTGGGACCCTTTGTGAAAGGAATACACACCAAATTGTGGAGATCTAAATGGAGTCAAGTTTGTGTTAGTGGGTGTGGTGTGTGATTTAAAACATAAAGTGGAAAGCAACATTTAAGGGGTAATTTTCTGGAACATGAGAGATTCAGAGGTCAGCTGCGTTGTGCTATGGCAACTGAAACAGGACTTGTAACTCCTTTGGGTAAAAGATGCTCACAAAGAGCAAAGATTAATTTAATGAGCACCTTATGCTCCCTGCACAATATCTACTGCAATCTTTGCTTCTAATCCACTTATTATGGGCAAAGAAATTTATCTGGTAGCACAATTACTGGAAGTTTCTCCCCCCCCCCGCCCTGCCCCATGGTCTCCCCCTCCAATAATAGCCCTTGAAATTTAGAAAATTAAAACATTATTCTTAACTGCAGTGGTTGATGATATTTAATAATTTTTTTTAGAAATGACTTGGGTTGCATAGCTGCTGGGAGAAATGTACGAAGAACATAAATAGTGTAACACTTGCAAACTTCCAGGTAACAAGAATAGTATAATACACATGCTGTAAGGTAGGTTATTTTTCTGTGTGTTACGTTTCAGTAAGCAGAAGAGCTAAAATAAAGTAGGAGCGATCCTTTGATTAGCACAATACGGTGTAAGGTAGAGCAAGCTCCACCTGCTTTGTGGGGGCTGTACCAGACTGACTCGATATGTAATTGCTCTTACAATTTTTCATCCCCTTTGGTGTGTACATCGCAGTTGATGCTGATTTGTTCCTAGTTATATAGCCAAAGAGGTTATCTCTAAATAAGATTTAGGCACATTGATATTCACTACTAACGACATTGGGTGCTGTGCTTTACCTGAACAGCTTTGCCATGGCCTCTGCTTTGTCCATGATCCCTCTGGGTTTTGGGCCCATACACCCACTTTGAATGCAGTGATCGGGAACCCACGTGGTGGTGGTTGTGTAACTTCCCTTCTGCAGTGACAGGCTCTCCTGGCTTCTTCACGTTGACATTATGCAATTTATAGTCTTAATCCGCTTTCATTAGAGCTGGCCTGTGTTGGAAATGCCACTTTCTGTGTTAATCTGTAGCCACGTGACTACCAGTAAGAATCTTCTAATCAGTTATTTAACAAAGGAGCTACCCATTTGTTGTGCGTGTGGTCATGGGTCACGCTCTGTTAACAATGAAATTACATCTATTCCCTTATAGAAATCACTTGTTATCGTTCCAAAATGCATAATATTTAGAGACTTATTTTTTTAATTTGACCTGTCTGTAGAGTATTTGGAACACATACTCTANAGGATATAATAATACCTTTTATTGTATTACGATATTAAGTGTTTCAGAATTAACTTTTATTCTAATATTTTGCAGACTGAGGCTTAGGTTTACACCATTTTTATGCTTCCATAACTAAAGATGTCAGACTTAAACCAACATAGGCTGGGAATGCGGGTGCGTCCCGTCCGTCCCTACACCGGAATCACCATTAGCGTAGATTCCAGTATACCAGATCCATACACTGTTTCAATCGTTTCAATTTACCCTTCTCTTGTAGAAATTTATGTTTCGAAGGTACACCCCCTTTGTTTTGATTTAACCCATGTCCACTCTGTGGTAGGGATGGTACCTTTTGTTCTGTAATTTCTTGTTTGCAAAGTAAAGACTTCGTGTTGACTTACGTAGAATCGATATATTATTTTTTTCAGGAAAACTAAAGGATACATGAATTTGTACGTACAGAAGTCTAATTAGGCTTGAAGAATAGTCTGCAACGTGTTCAGTAGCATATTAGGAAATGTTACTGTATGGGCAAAGTACAGATTGTACAGATCTCATCCCAGTTTTGTGTTTTTCATCATGAATTCACATTGAGTAACTCTAGAATAATTCAGATTGGTTTATCCCGTGGAAAAAAGCCCCAACCTTATAAAACACTGCTATAGGATAAACAAATATACTAAGTATTATTTCAGACAGTTATGTTTGTTGCTCAGTGGGGTCTGGTCCAGAAATTTCTGTGTTCTATTGTGTCTTTTAACTTGGTGCTAGAAATCTGTACTATGACAGTAAGAGGGATTTGACTGCGTAGTCTGAGGGTAAGAATTAATTTTCATAAAACACTTCTCATTGTGTAATGCGATTAGAGAACTCATGATCCGGTTTCTGTTTGTGACTAATAATGGTGTTAAAACACAGATGTCCTTGACTTTAAAATTATTATTGCTAGAAAACAGTGAGAAAAGTTACTTCCTAAAAAATAGCAACATTGTATTTAAAGATAATTACGCAAGTCAAAGATCTGCTGAAAACTAGTGAGTAAATATAAAGTTTCAACACTTACAGTTTTGTTTTACAACAGCATGAAATAAGAACTTCAGGATTATATGATAAATAGTCCTTATCTTTATTCATCGAAGAAAGTACTCAGAAACCATATGCTCGACCGAGTAGATGCAATGGTTGTTTTACTGGCTTGATGGAGTAAAACCTCTAGGCTTCAGAAAAGCTAATGGTGTGTGGGCGCTGTGGAGAAGGGGCACAGTTTTTACATATGTATATTTATTATTATTCGTTAAAAAAAAAATACCTGCCTTTTAGCTGAATTTTGGTCATCTCATAAAATAGGAGCTCTGTATGGCATCTGTGTGGGTTTTTTAGTGGTTCTTTAAACTGCTCATCTTTGACTTCTGTAGACTGGAAACTAAATCCCAGCTATTATTATCTGTGAATGCTTATCTCTGGTTGACAGTGGAAGACAACACAGCTGGATAAATAAGGATCGTGTATTCTGTGACTCCTCTTGTTTCCTAAATCTTCCTGGCCTGGTAGAAAATGCAGAGCTCTGTTAAATGAAATTGAAGGGTGTGAAGATTAATCTTGTGGTGAACCTGTGAAATGACATCAGGAAGGGCTTGCCATTTTCCAAAACAATACCTGGATATAGAGCAGAATACGATGACTGGCATCAATATTGAAATCCAACTATACGTTAAGTCCTGCAGTACGTTTCAGCTGCCATCCTCACTATGCAGTACTGACTGCCTGGGACAGATTGCTGAGTGTATGACTTGAAAAATCTAAGTATAAACTTTTGACACAAAATACAGGTTTCTCCTTCTCACAGTTTTCAGTAGTTACAGAAGTTAATATCAAGTGCCCAAGTACAATTCACAATATGCAACAATTATTCATGCTTTTAGTTAGAAATAAGTTTCTTAATTGACGTGAACCTAACTCTCAGTGAGCAGAAAAAGAAACATTAATTTACTTATGTGCTAAGAAGTAGCATTTGAGCTTGTGAAAATAGAGCTTATATTCACATCCGTGGTGGTTATTGTAATGATGAGAGAAAATAATTAACTCTATTTATACATACATATATGTATATGACTTTACATATGCCTGTTTCAAGATTAGGCCAGCGGTACTTGGTACTATTCATCAAAACTGAGTTTTTCTTTTTGTTTTGTTTTCTAGAAGAAACGAAAGCAGAGTACTCAAGATGAAGATACAATCAGTATCTGCAGCCTGGATACAAGTGTGAGTAATTTTGTTTTCCTTTTTGCCTTCCTTCCCGTCCCCCCTGAACCAAAATATGGCTATTATGGGTGCTCTGAAATAAAACACGTTCATCTTTTCAGATGTATTGTTTTCATACATAGGATGAATAACTTGTTCCGCTTATTATTAAAAATTTAAATCTGATATATTACTGCTTTTCATTTTTCTGTAGTAAAACATTTAAAGAGAAAAATAAAAAGCCAGAATAACAGTTTATTGTAAGGCAGTGAATCTCTTATTAGTAAATAACTATCAGGATAAAAGGGGACTGTGAATACAGGACTTAAAAGCAGACCCTTTATCCCTTCGCATGGCTTTATGAGAGATTTTGTTTCAATTATGTCAGTGGTAGTTAATGCTGGTGTTGGGAAGCTCTGTAATTTGATATGAATACAACTGTGAGACCTGCGTGTGTCAGTGCTGAAGCGATGCACACAACACGTGCAGCTATGCTAGTCTATCACACACCTCAGATGTGAAGGAGCCATCAGAAAATGTTTCGTATAAATTGTGCAGGTTTTAATGTATATATTTTTATGTACAAATAGAATGTTTCTGATCTGTGATTTTTTTAATTGTTCCTGTAAGTAAAGGTGAAATGTTGACTTGTCTGAGTTGGTAAAATTGGTTTTATTAATTTAAAAAAAAAAAAAAAAGGTACTACAGTGACTACTTTAAAAATAAGCTGTAAGGACCCCAAACTCTTTTTCTTCATTTTGCTGGATGTTGAAAAACAGTATTAATGAGTGTAATTACACAGTAAATGGCAATGTGTGTTGTTTTTTATGTGAAGTTGTGACACAAGGGTACACTTGCGTTTATCATTTCAAATCCATGGAACTAAAATAGATGTAGGAAAATTTACCATTCCTTTTGTTCGGCATTTGTGTCATTGTTTTCAGTGTTTTGTTTACACTCAGGTGTTGAACCAGTTTTTCCTTTCTGTAGACCTTTTGTGTAGTACAGGCAGAAAAAGTAAGTTAAAACATAGAGAAGAGCTGCTTGTTTTAACAGTTTTGTATTTATTAGCAGGTGTGCTAATAACCTAGTGCTGTTGTTTCTTTAACGATGAGATTTTATTTTTGTATTTGAAGTACACCTGTTCTTTGAAGATACAATTAGATTTAAGGGTTCGTCTGCCTGGATGGCTGCAGATAAGTCCAAGCTCTTGTAGGGTCTCCCAGTGGGCTGGGTAGAGTCCAGCACCGTTTTGGAGATCAGAAACCCACAGTAGCCTGACCTTGTCTGTTAGCTCATACTTTAATGGTAGTTAATTGCATTAGACCTTACATTGGGCCCAACTTCAAAGGAATTGATATTCCTTTAAAGGAATTTTAAAGGAATTTTTATTCCTCAGGAAAAATTCAAAATTGCTGACTGCTTCTTCTGGACAAATTGATAGCTTTTTTTAGATGCCTGACTCTGATCTGGGATGGAAAGTGCTGTTTTTAACTGTCTCCATGTTTCTGTAAAGAGTATGTATTTTATTCTTGTATCATTAAGACAATTATGTAAGATTCTCCTGTGTAGAAGCTGTTACACTGCTGTAGGAATACTTGGATGAGTATAACTTCTGTTTTGGCTAATAGCTAAAGATTTAAATACTGCTTAAAAGGTACAGTTTCTGTTAATAAGTGAATTCTTGGAGAAGGGTGGTCTAATGTGATCGTGCCGCTGCATTTGGCCCACAGAAGTACAGAAAGAAAGCGTAGAGCGAAGTGAGGTTCGTGGTTTACTGAGAAGCAACAGAATGTCCTTAATTTCCAGCTATGAAATGCTACTTAAAATTTATAGAATGTTATTTCCTTGATACTGCTTTTCTGCATAACCATTATTATTGGCAAGACAAGTGAATATAAACATGAATTGGAGAAAATATCTTTATCAATGATCTGGATGAGAGGATCGAATGCACCCTCAGTCAGTTTGCAGATGACACCAAACTGGGCGGGCGGGTTGATCTGCTTGAGGGTAGGTTGGCTCTGCAGAGGGA
>VXBH01006862.1:0-32815 GCA_013400035.1 Rynchops niger | reverse complement strand
GGGACATGGTTTAGAAGTGGCTTTTGTCAGGGTAGGTCAATGGTTGGACTTGATGATCTTAAAGGTCCCTTCCAACCTCAGCAATTCTATGATTCTATGAAAAGATAAGGCAATTAACTAAATATTTCTATGCTGATCTATGAGACAATGACTATTAAAACTATTGAATTTTTATTTTCATGCAGATATTTGTAAAGTATTTTAGAGGAATAGACTTTATCTTGTCGATTAAAATATGTGGAGAGCTGTTAAGAAAACTATTGGTGCTATATTTATTCAGTGAATAACTTCACTACTTAAATTTAAATGCTGAAGTCTGTATTAGTAGAAAATTGGAGGGAGAGAAGGGGTGAGAAGGGAAGGGAGGAAGAAGTTTGAATCTTTCCTTATGGAACCTCAGAATCACTCAGGTCAGCAGGGTGGGGAGTGTCCCGGCAGGATATAACGGGCCGTGGCACGCGGTCTATCCTGAAGAATGTTACCAGAAAGTACTGATTATCTTCTGCTGTCCAGCCAGCCAGAGTATACTGTGCCTTGTGTCTTTGCCTGACAAACTGACTTTGCCCTGAACTCCTCTACATTATAATAGTACAGTTTCCTATTCAGCACGTGGTGCTGTGCCCTCAGCACTGACAATAATTGGTGTTAAGGCGAGTTTGCCTCTGGCTGTGACAGAAGACTTAAAATGTCAGGGTGGCTTCCTTTGAGAGGGAAAGTGCCTTTGGTTTGGAAAATCCGCATGGCATGTGCCCTCAGAAGAGCACCCTCAGGTTTTTTAGCTTTTTAGTTAATGGTTCAAGTGTGCTCATCAAAACTTGGTGCTGTTGGCATTAAAACAAGTTGGGCAGGAAGAATTACGCATTTTCTAATGACTCATGTTTCTGCCAATGGGATTATAATCTTCCTGGTAAAGGAGGACTATCGCATTTGTAAGCCTTCTGGATATAGCAAATGAACATTTCTTTTTCCTTCCACATCATATTTTGCTGATGGAGAATGATAAAGACAGTGCTAAGTGTGCATCCGGATTGAATACCTGCTCCTTAAGTTCTAGGTGTCTCATGTCTTTATGCTGCACGGTGGAATATCGTAGCGTGAAGTTGGCAGTTGGCATCCAGCAGTCCATGGCTGAATACTTACCTGTAGAAGCATTTTGTTCTGTTTGTGTGCTTAAACAGCACAAAAAAAGGGAGACATGCTAGAAGATGCTATTTATATTGAGATGTGTCTTTTGTGGGCTTGGGTTTTGCTCTTAGAGAGCCAAAATTGACATTCCAGACAACTAGGGATTTTGTTACAGAGCAGAAGTTCGCCATCTTTTGTTCTCAGGTTTGTGAAGGCAAATTTAAAAAAGAATTAGTTCATACGCCACACAAACCAGCTGTGGGTGGTGTTATGCAAAATCACCTTTCCTTACTGTGTTGCTCTCCACTATCGGTATAATTTTGCCAAAAAAAAAAGACGGGGTGGGGGGGAAGTATCTAGAATAATGAAAAGTTTGTAACAGTTTCCATGTAAGAAACAGTCAAATATGCTGAAACTTATATAAACTGTGGAAAAAATGATGGGTGATTAGTTCTATGAAATATGATCAGTATAAGGTTATTCATTCTCTTGAGATTAAATGCACGAAATGAAACTTCGTAGATTCATACAAAACCAAAAGGATTCTTCACCTAGCATGCAGTGGCAGAATTCTGGATACCAGAGTTTTGCAGGAGTTCAAAAAGTGGACTGGGTAAATTCATGGAAATAAAATTCATCAAGAGTTATTAGACAGAGTGGAACTTCAGAAATCCATCTGAAGAAGTCCTTCAACTTGCATGCTTCTGGTGTCTGGGAGAGTAAACTACACGTGTATCGCTAGGTGCTGACTCTGCCTTCACATTCCTCTCTGCTCAGCTCGTTTTTACCATTGCTGGAGACGTGGTACTGGCCTGAGAGATCCACCCCTAGCCTGAGTCATACCCATCCTTCGAGGACTTTAATTAGCCCGGTACACAACCTTTTCTTCTTCCAAGCAATGACATAGTGAAGGCCCTACGCTTAGTTGGACCCTTTGGGTTGTAGCATGCCATGAATAACTAAATGTTCAGGTTCCTTTGTCTAGCAGCTCTCATGTCTTTGAAAAGATGTGCCAAATTGCTTAAATGTAGAACCTCAATGAAAGCATTTATTTTCCACGGCAGTGGCTAAAAATATAAAAATTTGATTGCGTGTGTTCCCTGTTATGAATTGAGATTCTAACTGGCATAATTATATATTATTAAATTTTTACAGATAATAAATCTCTCAGGCTCTTTAATAAAACTGGTTATTTTTTATTAAATAGTGTACTTAACAAATAAGCATATTAGACTTCCCTGTGCAGCATACTTCCTGGTTTACGTAATGAGGTGAATGACTCCTCCTCAGTTCTTCCAGCTCACTTAGCTGCTGATGCGAGGAAGCGCCGTCAATCCCATGCTGCAGTCACTGCTACACGGGCTTCACAGCCATCACCTCGGGGATATGCCTCTTCTTTGTGCTTGCCAATGGAAAGATCTTTCACTCTGTCTAAAGTTTCCAATTTGTGTAAATGCGTCTGTTCTTCACCTTTGTCCAGGAGAGAGTGGTGATGGGAAACAAAGAGGGTATTAACTATTTAAAGACCGGAGTTGCATCGTAACTTGGAAAGCCACATACATATGGGTCTCCTGCCACTTTACATCATCTGTCTACAAGCTTTTTATAAAAATAGATTTTAATTTTTTTTTTTTTTTTGTGACTGACCATTGCCAGACATACCTGTCTTTTCCAGGGGAATCAATCATGAAGACAGAATTTCCTTTCACAGGAAATGCTGGTTGGAGCTTTGCTGACTCAGGACAAGGACTGGTAACCTAAGCATGTTAAACGATCTTTGTATTTGTTTAGTGGTCTGGACTGGTATTGATGCTTCAGGAGTTGATAAACTGGCTTATTAAACTGGCTGGTTGGTCTTGGCTCATTTTATTGCCGGCTTAAAGAAGTGGATTTGTAAATCCCTTCAATGTCAAATAGTTCGTGATAACTTGTGGCAGATGTGGCCAGCCGACTGTGAAGGCTGAGGGCATGAATATACGAGGCCACTGCAGCCTGAAGTCTGTATTTAAATGAAAATGTAGATATTATCCAACATGCTTCTGTTCCTGTCAGCCTCCACCGGGAGCCTTACCTTGTATTCAGCCTATACAGTTAACCCAGCCTGTAGTGTGTTTCATCTTGTGCACTAAAAATGGTGATATATTCTAGAGTGATTGGCACATGCATATTGATTTACAGACGTTACATAATTAACACAGCTTATACAAACTTTAGGTTCTATAGATGTCCTTTTATAGCTTGGAGAGTTGGGACAGAGAAACTGAGACATCTTTAAAAATCATAGAGGGCTAAGCACTTCTTTATGTTTAAAACACCCCCTAGAGTTCTACAATTCTCTGAATTCCTCCTTGTGTAGGCACTGTGTCTCTTACTTAAATTCTGAGCTGCTTCCAGATTTCTTCTGCCTGTGCTTTCCCTCCTTGTTGCTGCTGTCACTTTTGGTCTTTTCTGATACCCAGACTTTGAAACATGGGGCTTCAGTCTGTGAACCTTCTTCTGAGCCTGGTGGGGTTCTGGAGGAATGCAAGGGTCTGTGCTCCTCGGTCAGGGTCAGGTAGCCGGTTCCTTCGCTGTGCTCTCTACCTTCCTTGGAACCAGGGTATCCGTTTAGCTTCTCTAGGCCAAGTGGTCTTTGGGAATTTCGGACTGTCACATAAAGTTAGTGTATCGTACTAAACAAAGTGGTGATGGACACTGTTATCTGGAGGTTTTAACATAGAGCACTCAGCAAGGTGGTTAAAAGCAGGGTATTTTAATGGCTATTGCAAAAGGGGTAACTGCAAGGTAGCTGGAATCTTGTAATGGTGCTAGATGATACCAAGTGCCTCATAAGTCTCAACTCTATAAAATTGTAAATACCTCAGGAGGTATCCAGAGCAAAAAGCTGGTAAAACTTAATACAAAAGTTGCACTTCTCAGAATAAAAATTATACTCATTTAAACAAAATCCTGTTCAGAAAAAGAAACAGGACGACGGTGCGCAGTTCTTCTCTGCAATCAGTTGTGTGCAAAATCTGTTGTAAACTCATGGATGTTGCTTTTGTTTTCTCATTATATTCAAAAGAAACATAGAACAAATATGTGATAAACTAGACAAGTAAAACACTTACATAAGAAGGTAAGATTCCATCTGCAAAGCCTCAGAAGAGTATTTTGATTATATAGAAGTTCTTATTACTGAAAATAAAACTTTTCCAAATGGTCATTTATTAGTGCATTCTGAACTGGAGAAGTCTCACTGCTCATCTGTCTACTCAGAAGTTAATAAAATACGCCCCAATATAAAATACAAACAAAAAGTTACCCAGACCTAAGCTACATCTGCATACACTGCATCAGAATTCATTAATTTTGATTGCTTTTAGTGCTGAGTGAAGATTTGTTATGTATTTGAGAGTCAATATAACTGAAACATTCTTTGACCTAATTAAACTTAATTATAAACTCAATAATATTTGATTGCTAAGGTATGGTGAGCTAGCTTTGAAAAGCTTAGAGGGGATTACTTCTACATCAGCTTATAAGAGTTGAGATAATTAAAATATTTATTCTATCTGGGTCTTTTTATTTCTATAGACTCTGGTCTGTTGCGTGTTCACAGTATCAGAGGCCTTCAGCTTGCCCAGTAATATGTATACAATATGTTTGAATTATGCATGACTCTGATATTGCTCTGTCACATAAGCGGTCAGTGCTCCATCTGGATTCAGACTTTATTATAAAGTGATTGTTCTTAATCCATTATTAATCCATCATATGATTGTGATAGACTAGACACTGTCTGCTGTTGGGTATTATTTCGAGTAGTGTAATGTCATGTATCTTAAGGCTATGTTTTGTTATTCTCTTGCTATTTCTCATTAAACAAAGCCTACAAGTGCTCTGTTGGAAAAATGTATAAACTACTCGTTATGCTGCATTCTCTTTTTACTACATTCTGGACTGATCTCAGACTTCCTGTGTAGTGTTGCAATACAATTGCTCTTTATTTATGTGAACAGCATCTCAGAATTTGGCTAATTTTTCCAGTAAGTCTCACAGATTATTTTGGTGAGGACAGCAAATGTGTGAGGAAGCTGGACGTCTTCAGTACAAATCTGTCTATGCCAAATCCTATGGAAACATGGACCAAGTTGTCTTAAAACATACTTGTGCAACTGGGAACTGAGTAAGAAAATGCTCTCTTGTCTGAATTCACCCACTTTCTAGAAATTGAAGCTGATCTGTAGATACCTTAAAAGAAGTATGGTTGTTAAAACTAACTTTCTTTAAGGTTTAACTCAGACTACAACAGTGTCTTACTGTGACTCGCGAGCATCTATTTGTCTGCTCCTATTTGAATTCATCTACAGTACATAATTTGAATACAACATCCTTTCCTCCAGCGCAGAGAATCCACTGACCTCAGGGAAATTGTTCCCTTATTTCTTTTTTTCTTTTCAGAAACTGGACACGGAAGAAAAGATACTTTCACTAATTAACATATATGGCAAATTCACGTACAGTGTTCAGTCTTGGTAGTTCTAACGTGCTACGTATTTCATATAAAACAAGGTCTGTTTACAGACAAAAAAGGAGTGTCTGAGTAAAGAATGCTCATTATTTCAGTGGTGTCGGTAACTGAAAAATGCCTGAAAAATTGGTATCAGTGAAGGAAAATGCAGTTTAGGGAGGTAGGCTACAGTCATCTTGTCTTTGGCAAACTAATAAAGCTTTAGGAAAACAAATATTATTGCCAGTGGGTCTCTAATTTTATAGAAAAGGAATATGTACATGAATAAGCACTGTTCATAATAGTATTTTATAAATTTAATATGTAAGTAAATATATTTATATACTTAGTATTCATTTATACCAGCATGTTAAAAACTGATCAACTAAATGAAAAAGAAAAACGTCAGTCCTTCTGAATTCCATGTTAAAGAAATTATATATTCTTTTTAATGGAATAAAAGTGTGACCAGAATGAGCATTGTGTTCTGGTAGAACTACCGAAGCTGTTGCTGTATCAGCAGAAAGTTCAGTATAGGTAAACTGTTTACAGACAAAATGGGGGGAGGGGGAGGCACAGAAACTCTCATACATTATTTAAATTGAGCTTATATAGAAAGGTATAAATAAAATCTGCAAATTATATTTTTTCAGGGAAAGAGAAATTGCGTATGTCTGCATTAACACACAACAGAGAGATCTGTCGGTGTCTATGGTTGGTGCTTGGTGGTAGGATTTGTCTTGCCTACCTGTTGGCAGCTGTAGCTATGAGTTAGTTATCTAGATTTCCTTTATACTTCTGAGGATTTGGATATCAGTTTGTAAGAGAGATCAGCTGAATCTTGCCTTCATACTCTGTGAAATGTGTTTTGCAGCAAAGGGAAGATAATACTGAAGTGACTGTAAAGAAAATGTAGGTACAGGCTCAAGGGAGGTTGTTGGGACATGTGAGCCTTGTGCAAGAATGCATAAACTGGTGTGCTTCTGAGCTCGTGGCATAGCTGCAGGACTTTCTTGTATCGTTTCCTAGCATTCCCTTTTCTAGTTCTTTTTCTCCTCTCCTTCAGCCTATTGACGTGGATGCTCTTCTGAATAGACTAGACTGTTCAGTTGGAAGGGACCTACAAGGATCACCTAGTCCAGCTGCCTGACCGATTCAGGGCTGCCCAAACGTTAAAGCACGTTATTACAGTCATTGTCCAAATGCCTCTTAAACACTGACCGGCTTGGGGCATCAACCACCTCTCTAGGAAGCCTGTTTCAGTGTTTGCCCACCCTCTTGGTAAAGACATGCTTCTGAATGTGAAGTCTGAACCTCCCCTGGCCCAGCTTTGAACCATTCCCAGACGTCCTGTCACTGGATCCCAGGGAGAAGAGCCCAGCACCTCCCTCCCCTCTTCCACTCCTCAGGGAGCTGTGGAGAGCAATGAGGTCGCCCCTCAGCCTCTACTCCAAACCAGACAATCCCAAAGTCCTTAGCCGCTCCTCAACGGACAGTGCTTCCAGCCCTTTCTCTGGTTTTGCCACCCTCCTCTAGATGCATTCAAGCGCCTGAACATCCTTCTTCAATTGTGGGGCCCAGAGCTGCACGCTGTACTCCAGGTGAGGCCGCACCAAAGCTGAACACAGCGGGATAATCACCCCTTTTGACCACAGGTTCTACTGCGTTTGATGCCCCCCGGGATGGGGTTTGCTCTCTCGGCTGCCGGGGCACTCTGCTGGCTCATGCCGGCCTGCTGTCGGTCGGCATCCCCAGATCCCTTTCTGCAGGGCTGGTGTCCAGGCACTTCTCTCCCACCCTGCAGTATCAGTGGCTTCAGTGCTGCTGTACTCAGCACAGCTAAAAATGGTAGAATCCATCTAGTTGAACACTTGCCTGGTCCTGCTCCACAGGAGATCAATAAGTAATAGGTAGAGTTAAAAACCATGTGAAGAGAAACCATGTGCAAGACAAGAGGAGACCTTAAGGGGTTTCCTTCGTCAAAGTACATGAGCCTATAGTTTGTCTGAGTTTTAAGCGTTTGGGTAGTCTTATTGAAATAACTGCTGGAAATCAGAGGAACTACTTAAATGCTTGAAGATACGCCTGTTCAAGTGTGCCTTGCTGAATTGCAGTATGATCTGTAGAATTTAAATTCAATGCAACTCGTAAAATCTTTGAAAGATTAGAAGATGTATTACTAAGAGATATATCTCTGAAGAGATACATCTGAACAAAAGGAAGCATGTCCACTTGCTATGTATGATCTTGAGGCAGAGTTAGACTAAACAAGTTATTGTACTGTTGAGGTGTGTAACAGCAGAGGAAAAAGCAGCAACGCAGATTCCAGAGCTAAGGATGATTGGTATGTACGTAAAGATAAAATAAACAGTAAAATGAAATAGAAATGCCTGAGTGGGGGGAAAAAAAAAAAAGATAAATTCAATTTATTGTGTATGCCTTTTCCTTTGCTTTGAGATTCTTTGTGCAATTCTTGGCATTCTGCAGTCTTTGAGGGGTGGATAAAGCAAGATTTTGGGGGAGCTCGTTGATTCCTAGAAAGCGATTTTTCTTCTGAAGTTTTTGAGGTTTTTTTTTCCTGATGAGGTATGCTTGGTGTTATTGTTCCTAAACTGAAAATATTCATAACTGTGGAGCAAGAGAGACGTTGTGAAACCCCTTACAGGAATCCATGGACGCTTTTCAGATATTGCAGAGCTATCACTTATACTTTTGCCATCTGTTTGAATTGTTGATCAAATCTTAACTTGTGATACAGTCTTGGGAGCTGTGGAGGACTTGTGGTACAAAACTGGAAACAGATTATACCAATTCTTAGATTTAGTGTATCTTGGTGAGATTAACCACAGTCATGCAAATTTTTTCTTCCCTTGAGTGTAATGAGAAAAGAGAAGAAAATGAACTAAGCTTTTGCCTCCAAATCAGAAATGTTTCATCCAAAAGATCTGTTCAGTCTGTATGCTTTGCTACAAACTACAGCACATTACCTGGCTGAAAAATACGTGAGACAGAAGAGAACTTTATCTTCAAGATTCTCAAAGAAATTGTTATTTTTATGACAGCTGCACATAACACTCGATTTATCTCTCTGTTTCAGTCAAAAGTAGTGTATGTAAGTCTGAGTTAGACTGAAAATAATTAGTTTGGGTAGTAATAGTAGCATACGTTAGGTTCATTCAGCCTGGCTGCCTGGTTATTAACTGAGGGTCCTAAGTGAGCCTTGCGACTTGCAGTAAGCTCTGAAGCAGCATATTATACAGCTCGTGGCAGGTGTTTGTAAGCCCTCTTGGCCACATCTACATAAAGTGCCGTCCAGCACTTAAGATACAGCAGTTATTTGTGTATGGCTACTAAAAGTGAAGTTCAGATTGATTTCCTTTAATACCTTTTCTATCCTATGTTGTCTTCAGAACTGTGACTTTGTAGGCAGGTAGTTGTTAGCAGTGCAGTACTTTCCACTGTTTGTATCTCCTTGCAACATAGTAGTTTAATAAATTGAGTATTATTTTCTTGAAGGATGCTGTTTTTCTTGATGATAGTCCTCCATAATGGAAAATGACAATTGAAGTTTGAATTCAGTTTAAATTACTTTGAGGTTACAGAACCAGGCTTGACATGCGCTTATTCTCAACACGGCAAAATCGGGACCGTTTACGAAGAGAAATTAGCGAGATGTTATTGACAGCTGTGAAGTTAGATATCTGTTAAGAAATGCATGTAATGATTGGCTTGATGAAAATTTGCGGAGGAGGAGTAGTTACATTTTCATAGTAAAATTGAATCAAGAAACAAGATTTATAGTAGTTTGGTTTATTTGGATGTCAAAATAAAAACTGATATTAGTTCTATAGTGATAAATATTATATAATCCAATACATTTTCTAAAATTAAATTTTATACATCATCGCTGGTAACTGTAGTTTATATTGAATCTATAATATGGACCACGCAGACAATTTTTAAGAAAAATGAAGGCTCTGTGTAAACAATATGCTGTGTGTGCCCTTTAGAGCATTGAGCTTCTGCAAGTTGTGTTATACTTCTGATT
The DNA here is from genome assembly GCA_013400035.1 of Rynchops niger. NCBI lineage: Eukaryota > Metazoa > Chordata > Aves > Charadriiformes > Laridae > Rynchops > Rynchops niger. Next base: position 23,150 of record VXBH01006862.1, on the reverse strand, counting down.
GAAACAGTTTACCTGTAATTATTTCATTGAAGGGGGAAAGGATGCCCCATTCGTTTTCAAGTAACTGCTGGGAGTGTTTGAAATGGTGACATAGTCCAGGGCTTATTGAAGTCTTGAGTGGAAGTCAGGTCAGGATTTCACTGAATCAGCACAGCTTTGTGTTTTCAAGTCCATAAATTTCTGTAATGCCAGCTACGCCTGTAGAAGTGACCAACCGTAACAGGAAATTGAGTTTGTACATAAATACACCGGTGTGCCTCTGTAACGTCATAGGGTTGGGGCAGGCCGCATGAGGGCATTTGTCCCATCCATCTCTTGGTGGTTGAATTAAATGATAATGAAGTTATTTATTACAGATATTTCTGCAAGTTTTTTTAGGACCCCCTGCTGCTTCTGCCAGCAAACACGTCTAGAACTTCTCTGTGGCTATTGGTAACAAGAGTTTCCTAGTCACAAACCAGTTTAAGGCACTGCCTTACACCATAATGACAGTTCAGGTCAATGTAAGACTATAAAATCCACTGAAAACATATGAACAGGGGATCCTATACTACACTTTTCACTGTAGCCAGAACCTACTGATAAGCAAAATTTCAGATGTTGCCTTTTGCTTTACGAGAGTTAAAGATGATAATTTTAATGAAGTAAAATGCAGCAGGAGTTTATCTTTCAGTTAGGCAAATCAGAGGAGGTACTTACTGTTTCAGCAAAAGAGAGTTAAGGTCATTCTATCAGTACATGGGCCTGATTTTCATTAAATACTAGATTATGTCTGCCTGTATCTTTTGAAGAAACCTGTTGTACTACGTTGTTTTTTCTTCATAAACTGGCCGCGTTTTAGCAGGAAAATCATTATCAAATAACTTATTGAGCAAGAACTTAGCAACAAGAAAAACAAAGCCTCATAACTATAAATCTTATCAGTATTTTGTCAGTAGTAGCGTTATAGTACCAAATTTTCTATTAGGTACTTTCTACTTTTGGCTGCTAAGAGTAGGTTGAAAAAAGAAGGTAGTTTTGCACAGGTTTTTGAGGTTACGTGGTCTACTTGGCTTGTTTTAATTCCAGCATGAGCCTAAAGTTTTCTGTGTAACCGTCAATGAACCATCCAACCTCTTGATCAGATTCTTATCTGCAAAATACAAATAATTATGCTTGCTTGTTTTCCTAAAATACAAATAATACTTGCTTGTTTTCCCAAGCTGCTTTGTGACCAAAGTGCAAAAAGTGTTCTTCACTGCCATTGCCGATGCCTCCAGCTGGAAGGGGTATATACCACTGCAGCCTGTTAACCAAGGTCACTTTGGTGCGGGATAGGGTAGGAATATATAAGCAGGTGAATCTTAAAGTTTATTGTGACAGCGAAGCGTAACATGCTTTTTCATAAAAGTTTCACTGGTTTTCTCTGGGGGCATCTTCTAATGCCACGGTAATCTTAGAATAGCATAGCAGTGGTTTCCCAGTTCATTTGGTAGCCCTTCGGTCTTCTTATCTGTTGGGGAAAATTGTTNTTTTTTTATTGCTTCGACCGTTCCGTTATTAGTGCAGCTATGCAATCTGGGCAGCTGAAGGGTGTCTGCTTACAGCTGCCGACTCACTTCGTTACTCAACTGCACCCTGTTTCCTATGCTCTGGTGTGGAAAGCAGCAAGGAGGGGGGAAAGCCCCCAGCAAATCGAAGCCCAACAAGTGTTTGGAAATGCTCTAAGAGTATTTTACAAAAAATAATATGCTCTTGTTTACAAGTGTGTGAATGCGTTTCTCAATAGAATATTAGTGTCAGCTGTATTGATGAACAAAAATGCAGAAAAAACATCATTAAAACTCGCAGAGCATTACGCTTGGTGGTTAAGCTACAAGCACTAACCTAACAGGAGGCTGAGCAAGATAATTTAGTCACTTTTGGACCTACAGGCAATGAGCCTGTAATGCATGTGGCATTACAGGACCTTGCAAGTCTGCCTTACAAAAATTAGATTTTAATATTAGACTTAGAATTTTCAGGTTTATTCTGAGCAGCGGACTGTCATAAAATCATCCTGCCTGTATGAGGACAGAGCGTCTTCAGTGGTAACTTCTGAGGTCTTTACAGTTATTTGAACTTGCTAATTTAGATAACGATAAAAATTAGTCAGTAGAAAATACAATAATTTTGCTGTGAACCTGCAAGGTTCATACATGTAGTCTTCATTCACTCCGTTCTGAATTTGCAGGGCTAAGTTCAGTTCTGCTGCTCTATTGGAGGATTATTTCATTTACTTCCTCTGTACTCTCTCCTCTTTTATCCACCAAACCAGTCATTAGTTCAATTAAAAGGTCTATTCTTTTAATTGATCTATTAATTCTTAAGGCAATGGTTGTATAAAAACCTAGCTGACGTTTTTCACCACTGTTCTCAAGGAAACCAATACTGCAAGGATTTGACCGTGTCTTAGTAAATGCTGAGACTTTCAGCTGCTATTTTTGTACATCGAATATATTACTTAAATTGTATATATTTCCTTTGTACTGGTGATAAAGTTTGCCCTTTGAGTTTTGTTTGCTCCTAAGAGCTTAATCTGTTCATGAAGGAGGGATTCACTTGATTTATCTCAGTAATCTGGTTTCTTTAGTGAACATTTGATTGGATTGGAAGCTAAACTGCAATCTTTTTAAAGCTCTCCTTCCCCGAAGGCAAGCAGTTTAGCTGCCAAAGGTAGTCCTTTGCACTATTTAGAACTGTATGCCAATTTTTTTTTTTTTTTTAAAGATGCTTAGGTAGTGATAGATATCTGCATAGAATTGTCAAAGGTGATGGTGTATTTAATTTCCAAACTTGACTGTAGGTAGCTCAAATATCTGCTGCTGGGTGTTTAATGGTTCTACCCAATTTTAACTCACTGTGAGAATGTAATTGACTTTTGATTTGATTTTCTAAAAATGTAATTTGGAGGATGGCAATATTCCACTAGTCTGTGTTTTCTTTAGCATGTTAACACTTCATGGGTTTTTGTGTATTTCCTCATAAAGCTGTTATAACTTGAGATTTTTGCCTTCTCAATTAACTTACTGTACTTCATTAGGTTTGTAAAGAAATGTAAATTTGTCATCCATATGTGTTTAGAACAAACTTGATTTTAATATATGTAGGGCACGAACCTGATGTTGTAGAGTAGTACAGCGTGACTTATCTACTCGATAAAGTAGAATAAAGCATTAAAGTGGTGTTTTGAATATTGAGTTTATTCTATACCAGCTGCATATTACTGAAAAGTTGAGGCAATTTATAATGGTCTAGTTTTACTGTTACATGGATAAATAACTGATTAGTAAAGCTGTCAATAATTCTTAAAATGAGAATGTGTTCTTACTGGTGTAACTGTGAACTATGTATGTACCCTGGTACTTACAAAGAGTACCTGTAGCATTACTAGAACTACAGTTTACCATAGAAAAGCAAAAGATTTTGCTTTTCAGTGTTACACGTGAGTTCTTCGATGAAATGTAAAAACCGTCTGTCTGTTATTTGGCCTTTTTTGAACACATCGTCTTTCAAGAGATCTCGTTCACTTATTTTAGTTTTGAATTATGGGACGTGCAAGTGAAAATGTATGATAGTTGGGCCTATAATATGTAACCTTGGTAAAGAGCTTTGATGTTCTTTGCGTAGTTGTTACTCTTCTGTAAACATTAGTGAAGAGCTTAGAAAGTAAATGAAACTAATTGCAGACTTCCAGAAGTGCAATAATTAACGAAACAAATGCAATACAAGCCCTTGGCTGGAGGGGGGGAAACTGGCGGTGAATTTCTTCTTCCTGTGAAGTTAATGGAATTTCTTCCAGAAACCTTTGATTTCAGCCAAAGAATAGGGCACACACACTGATTGTGTGAAGATACGAACAAAGACAAGGTGCAAGTTTTAATAGGCATATGCTCTTATTGCTTACAAATATCTTTGTATCAGATCTATCGGTATCCCAATCGGATATTTTTGTCTAATGTGCATCTATTGTTGGATCTAAAAGGTGGTCAGTGATGTGTACGTGATGAGATGTAAACAGGACGGGTCTTGGGCAGGGGCAAACTGTGCGACTAGATTTATCGTGAGAGCAGAAGCATTCTTTGAGAGTCTGCACTGGTGTTTGTTATACCTATTAAATATTTACTAATTAACTATTAAGTAAAGCTTTGAAAGTATTTTATAGGTGGTTGGATGAGGTGTTTTTTACTTTTTGTGAAAGTTCCGTAGTTGCTTCTTAATTAAGCCAAATGAGTTAATTCTGAGGTATAAAGCTGAGACTTCTCTGAGCATTGCTGTATTGGAATATACGTCGTATACATGACGTTATTCATTGTAGGCATTGTCTTGTCTCTGGGACAGTTGTTTTCATATTGTGTTGTTCCTTGCTTACATCTGAAGCATGTTAATTGTGCTCCTTTTGTGACATTTTTTCTCTTGTACCATCACTTAGAATAGCACAGTGACTTCCTGCGCACTGTGGGAAATTTGCCCTGAATTGAAGCAGCTTTTGTATTTTGATGTTTGGAGATATTTGTGTTATTAGAGTAGAACCTCTTGCTGGGAAAACCGGCTTTTTGTGCTGTTTTCTGCTCACATGAAATTTTTAACAGTTTATAGGTAATGAATTTGCTGCCCGTGTCTATGTGGAACTGGCCAAAGAACCACTGGGGAGGCTGGGTTTGTGCCTATCTGCGGTGATGACACTATTTGTGGTTATGGCACGCGTTTCTCATATGAACTTCGTGTATCACTTACCCGTTCTGAGGCTTGTTTTCCCTGGTCATAAAATGCTGATGAGCTTATTTTTCCTTAGTGGTGCTAAGAAAATCCATTTGTCAAATTTAAGGGACTATGCAAAATGTTATTAAAATGGAAACTCTTATTCTGTTGTTATTTTATTAGGCGATTTGGGTTGAGCTGGCTTTGCTTGCAGAATTTCAGAACCTGCTGTGGTTGAGACAGTCTTTTGATACAGGATGCATAGCTGTGAAAGGAGGAAATTAAAAGCAGTACCAGGAAGTACTTCAGTACAAATTTGTTAAAATCAGTTTACTGCATGAAGTCTAGGCAGTGGTGTTCTGTTATATAGGAAGGGGGGAAAAAAAAAAGGAGGGGGAAAAATAAAGGATAAAAGCCATTACAGCATCACTGAAATAACAGTGAATACTGATCTCTGTCTGATGGGACATTTTCTAGCCATTACCTGCATCAAATTCTCACTTGATTTTTCTGCATAGAGGCTTTAAAATGTCATGTTAAATGGGTGCTTTATTTTACATTTGCAGAAGTTCCAAAATACACTAAGTGATCAAAAAGATCGTGGAGGATAATATGACCCCTTTGTTGTCAGTGGTCATCCATCATTCCTCTACCTTGTATTTTTAAATTGAGTGGGGGTTTTTGTTTTGTTTTGGTTGTGAGTTTTTTTGTTTTGTTGTTTTAGGTTGGTTTGTTGGTTTTTTTTTTTTTTTTGATGGTGGGATGGGGAGAGAAAGACCAATAAAATAGAATACCACCTGCATCTGGGGTCACCAGTGGGATTAGATGCATAACTGGCAGCTTTTGCCTAACTCCTCCGGGAGTTAAGGTGGGTGCCTCAGGAAAAATAATTTTCCCCATGGCTTCCTGGGAGAGAGACGTTTCTTTTATTTTTTTTTCTGTGTCTGAGAATAGGAAGAATGAAAGTTCCCTTTCATTAAATGAGATGCCTTGTTTCCAAAAAGATTTCTTTCATAGCAATAGTATAGCTATACTGTGATTCTTACTGTTGTCACCTGTCTTTTAGTGGGCTTTATTTCCATTAGCAGAAAACATAAATAGTGTCAACATATTATTAATTTTTCATCCATTAGTTAAGCAATGATGTATCTCTTGCTACATATATTTGCTCACATTTGTCAATTCTAGTGCTCTTTAAAAAATAACTTCCTCTTTGTGGTGTTCACTGTTCTAAGTAGGCTAAAAAACCTCTAGCAATGAGAGATACCAATTGAGGACATCCTAAAAAGCAATTCTTAACATTAAACAGACCACAAAGCTTTAAATATACAAGCGCTAGATGCATTTACTTGTAAGCCTCTCATCCTCTAGTTTCCTTTTAGTGACCTTAGCTTAAGAAGCAAAGAAATGGTGCATTTAGTAGTGTCCAGGCTTTTTCTTTTAATCTGTGTGAGGTCATTCCAAAATGCAAACCTATGTGCCAGTGAGAAAGGAAGGATTGATAGAGCCTCTGTAAAACAGTTCCTGTGGTATGTGTAGGTACTGCTACACAGGTAAGGAAGCTGTGCCATATTGTATTAGACCTTGCATAGCTTCATACTTCTTAAAACTAACTCAAAAAAAGTGAGTCAAAATTTCCCATTGAATAAAGAAATAGAAAATGGAAGTAGGAAGAAATCATTAATGGCAACATTCATCTTCCTTCTGTTAAAGGATTGTCGGAAAAGCTAAAATGTTATAGCTCTTCCATGTGGAAGCTTCTATATGGAAAAAGTAGGTCTTATCCTTGGGGATTATAAAAGCTAACGAAGGAACCATTTATTGTTCTCGGTCATTTCCTAATACGGAAAGGGTTTGAGCCAGCCAAGCTTGCACTGATTTTGGAGTGGCATCACCTGAAAAATACTTGAATGGCTTCTTTCTCCTTAATAGAATTATTATTAATAACTACTTGAAGTGGTGTGTATAAATAGCAAAACTGAACCAGTGACAACTCTGTGAAGCTCTAAATCAGTGCAAGGTCCACTCTAAGCAGGAATCACTGGCACACTTGGGTTCTGGCAGCTATTTGTGTGGTATAGCTATAAAGTTACAGAGGTAATTTCTGCTGATTTTATGTACATTGTTTGTGAAGGAGTTATCTGCTGCTTTGCAGATACTCTGTAAGAGCACTTTGAGCAAAACCCAACCCTGTGTTTTTACTGAAGAAACAGTTTTTTAGATATTTCTCACTAAGAATCTCTCTGAATCTTGACTGAGTTGCTTAATGAAGTGCTGTTCGTTACCAAAAATTGACTGGGGAGAAGAAAGAGTGGTTAAAAAAACAAGACGCTAGATACACTTTGCTCATAAAGTTTTCCTGAAATACGCAATCTGTTTAGAAGTATACTGGAGGGCTCCCAGACAGAGGCACAGGGACCCAGGCCAGAGAAGGAGAACAGGAACCATTAGGATACTGTTCACGATGGACCTCTCATTAAGCTGCTGCTAAGGTAAATCTTCCACCGAGGTTTTTAGGAAGAAAAACCACTCAAATGTCTGGAAGAGAAGATACAGAATCAGGAACTGGCAAATTCTAAAATTTATTCCAGATAGGACTTCCATCCTGAACTTTCTCACGTTTGGCACCTGGTTTGAAATTCTCCTTGCTGAAGTAGGGGGCATGCTTTACTGCGTTACAGGAATAGTATAAGAAATTTGTAGGGTATTTGGAAGAGGAAAATTATTTTGGTCGAGGTGTTTGCTCAGAACTTTAGAAGGGAAGCTTCATTCAAAAGAAACAATCCAAAACATACATACTAGAAATATTCTTATAAGATCTGCTGTTACTTAAGAACAAAAAGAAATGGAAGGAAATGTTCCAAAAATAACTGGGTATTTTTTTAGTCTATACCCCTCCGAAGATTTTCCTTTAAAATACAGCAGTTAACCATCTGGCCTCATCTCTGGGAGGGTGGCTTGTGCTGAACACTAAGGGCTGATCAAGAAGAAGGGTTAGAGAAATGACACTCCTGTCACGAGTGGGTGAGCACATGGAGCTGACGGCGTTCCTGGCCCTGCCTTTCCAGCTGAATTAGTAGTTGAAATGTTGACTCTGGGTACTGAGAGGTTCCAGCTGAGACTGTTAGAGCCACATGAATCATATGGTTTTTAGACAGATTATGTAAAATACTTCCAAGACCAAAAAGACTAAACATGTTAAAGGCTATTATTTATTAGGTAAGATAACTATTTGTACTGTACCTGTTTGTTCAGGTAGCAGCTTAGCAGCTGACCAAGAAAACCAAAAGGTAAAAATGAGCGCTAGAGGCACTGTCATCTTCTCGTGACTTTGCATTTGGCTTTACTCTTTCACCTTTCCACGTTTTGTAGCAATAAAAGAGTATTAAAGAAATCAGCAATGTTTTTCTATACCGCTTGCCAGGTTTAATTTTATGCTGCATTCAAGCATGTGCTGGTTCCACTTCATTAATTAATTCCAGGCTGCCAATTACAGGAGGCAGCTGAAATAGGAACCTATTCTCCATGTTGACACATCCCCTCCCCCAGGCAGGTGTGCCCTGCTGAAGCTGTACTGGACTCACTTGAACAGGACGAAGTAACACTTTTAGATTTAATTAAGACAAGGTGTCTTTAAAGTTTCTTGCCCCATCCCCCTCATCCTCCAGTCATTTCCTGATATATTTTTGGGGCCAACTTTAGCAAGTTTAGGAAGGAACAGGTTTAAAAAACAGATGCATGCTTCCTGAAAAGGACCATTAAAAACTTCCACCCAGTTTCACAAACAAGACTTAATCCTCATCCTATAAGAAGTGAATACAGAGGAAAAGAGACTGTGGTCTTAGATCTTGGAATTTGTTCACATATGGAAAAATATTTAACAAAATTGTCATAATCTTAAAAACTGTAAGCAAACATGTCATGTCTTAGGAGTGTTTCTTTAGTATTCTTGCCTTTTTCCACTGGTGAATACTGGAGGAGATATTGAGGTTTTTTTTTTTTGTCATGTGAACTGTTCAATTACTTTGCTAATATTGGTCCCCTCACAAGCACAGCTGTTGTTAATTACTAGAGGAAAAAGGTCTAAAATGGTGGTACTGAGATTATGGATGGCAGACAGCACCGTCTTTGAGATCACCTTAACGTTTCTTGTGGCCACACGAAATTTAGAAAAAAGTTCCTAATTCCATGCCTGAAGTTGTTGGTAAGCATGCCACCACTTGCTGAGTATTGTTGTCCATGATTTCTAAAATTTGGCGATTAACAGTGTAAAATCTGCGTAGCTTTTCTTTCCAAGGAATGTCTGACTCCTTAGCCCACTTGCTAGCAAAGTGTACCGGCAGAGATACCTGTACATGGGTTTGTCATAGTCAGAAAGCAAAGCTGGATTTGCACTGTATACTTCTGTAAGGTTAGACAGAGGACCAGAAACATTGTGCACTATTTCTGACGGCATTTTTCAGCGTGGTGTTTGGCGACATTTTCCTACTGAGTTGGACATGAAGTCCTAATGAAAGCTGCTCATCTCTAAATGCCAGAGATAGAATCAAGACGGATTCATCAGGGTTAAAGATTTCCCTCTTTCTCTTTTCTCTTTGCAAGAGCTATGTCTCTTTGTAGTGATTTGTCAATTGGGTTTCTCTCTGTTACCGTTATTTTGGAAAACTGTCAATATCTCGCTCAAAACTGCTCTCATAGTCTGGATACAAACATAAAAATTGACTAATACGATGTTTCGATTGCACTGCACTTCACAAAGGGTGGAGGGATCTTGCAGTTCTGACAGAAATGTTACATCAGAATCCGATTAATTTAGAGGATTTTGCTGCTCAAATATTGCAGATATTGAGAAAGAACGTGAAGGCAGGCAATGATTAAAAAAACCCAACCACCACAAACCGACCAGCCTCCCCTCCAGCCCTGAGCGGTTGTATCTTGGGGAAATAATATCTGAATCATAATCATGTTGTAGGTATGCTGTAGATATCTAAATGTGTAACTTGGAGGGGGGGAAAAGCGCTAGCAGAGTAGGTAGCAGTTGTGAAAGAAGTGAACTGCTGCAAGGCATACGACTATGCCTTACATAAGCTCCATTGCCTGGTTATTGTGTCTTTCCCATATGTGCGAGTAATATCAGACAGGTGATTTAGTTTCATAGAGATCAGGGAGGCTGCTCATGTTCAAAAAGGTCTTTGTAGCTTCTTATTTCAGCTGTTTGGCTTATTCATGTGATGTGGTTAATATATCCTGCAACGACACGTTTTAATGCACATCTGCTGTTACATAGCACGTACTAAAATAAATGTAACTTCCTGACCTAACAAAATAGATAGATTCTTATTGTGATAAAACTGCAATCTTTTTGGGAGGATAGATAGCCTTTATTTTAATACAAATACCAGATTTAGAGGAAGCAGTTATGAACAGAAGCGATAGAAGCAGGTATTCTCTCTTTGTACAAAAACAAACGCACCAAATTCCAGAGAACAGTATGTAATAACATACCTGCTTTTCCATTCCAGATATGAAGTGCATTCCGATCTTTATTGTACAGCTATGCTTTTATGAAGCTGTTCTTTCAGCCTTTCAATTTTGATTCATCAGTGCAATGGCTGGACATTTCATAGGACTTAAACACTTTTTTTTTCGTTGTGGATTATCATTGTAACTGCCTTAGGTTGTCTTGAATATCCAGTCTGTGCTTTCTTCCCCCGTCATGTTTTGGTTTAGGGAGGAACGGAGTAGTGAATTCAAGGAAGGCTCGCAGACCACACTGACAACACCTGCACCAGACAATGTGCTTGAAGTACCACATAAGGTTTAACATTTTTCCTTCGACTTTATTGCAGCATGTTCCCATACCAGCGCTCTGTTTGCTCTTGCTTTTTCTCCTAATTGTTTGGTACTTTCATTATACTTCTCTGTTCATTATTTAATTATTGTATCTGGAATAAGCTGAGTATACAGGCACTGGAATGTATCATGCTTCTAATCGATAGTTATTACTGCAAATCAAAATGAATATTCCTGTTCTTCCAGCCTGGAATAACACGGGTTTTACCCCTATTGCACCTTTTTCTTGCCTTTTCCTCTTTCAACTTCTATATGTGACAGGGTATTTTTTTGCTTCAGCCTACCTTAGCAGTTCTGGATGGTTGCAAGCTTGCTTTTGCTTTCTTTGTTTTCCTTTTTTTTTTTTTTATTTTCTCCATCCCCTGTGCAGTGATTATTATTTTTTTTTAATTCACTTTTTTTTCCAAGAGGAATTCAGGATATTGCTAAGTCAGCGAGATGGCTTTCGTTGATACCTTCTTCTGGTATCAATATCTCTATAAATCAGTCGAAGTTGCTGATACTCAAATTATATGAAATTGTACCAGTGCAGTGTTTTTCTGATACGGGTGAACTCTAACCTGCTCCGAGTTCTGGCAAAACTTCCTTTGATTTCAGTGTGGCCAGGGTTTCATGGTTTCCCCCTCTCTCTAGGTCTAAAAGATGTAACAAAACCAAAATAAAAGGTTTTTTTTTCTCTGGTTTGGGCATAGAAATGCTTGGTTTATACTGACCTTCAAGGTAACAAAAATCAGAAAAGAGTTCTTTGTTGAAGTGCTTGCAAGCCATTATAACTGTAGCAAATGTACTTACAGAGAAGGGTTACGTGAGCTTGTCCTTTTCTGTTCTGCAGTAGCCCAGAACTCATACACAAACTCACACTTTGAGAGTTGAAGAGTGAAATAAGATTTTTTTTTTTTTTGGGAGAATTTTTTTTTATTTTATTTAAGATCATCTGTATCTCTGCTTAAACTGCTGGTTTTGTGCAAGATTGAAGATTCAGTTAAGTAAAAAGAATGTCTCTGGGAATTCCACAGTGTGCAGTATTGTGTGTAGTTTACTAGTGGGCTATTCATAGTATTCATTGCTGTCTTCTTGAATAGCATCAAACTCACATGAGTAGGAGGTGCTTTTATATGCCCTATGTCTAATTTTGCACGTTATTTCCATGTCATCATTAGTTTCTGGGGTTTTTTCTATTTACAAAGCTAAAATTGTCCTTTAGGATCTTACTATGTTGTGTTTTGTTTATTGCAACAGCCTTTTTTTCTTGACTTAAACATAACCAAATTTGCCTTCCCTATCTATAGCCAAATGTTATTACAAAAGCCATTTTCCTAGGTGATCGCTTTGATCAGGCTGTGCTGCTCTTTGCATTGCTCTAACGACTTCTATTTTGCATCAAACAGAAACTACAAAGGCTTTTGAAAGGATAGATAAATTATTTATCCCAATCCCACAAATTATTCTGCCATTGAAATGGTTCACTCCTCTTCCTGTCCGGTCTAGAATACCAACCTTCATCCTTAACTTGGCTTTTGGTTTTTTATATATGTGTGCTTTTGGTCCCCCTATAGAACCCCATGTTTTCCGAAGAACCCTCTCCGAGAGTTACAGGATGGTCAGAACAAACTTGACAGCTGTTAATTGTCTTGGGCTCTGAAACCAATGCCTGGTATTAAAAGTATACGGCCTCTATTTTTGGTGATGACGACTATATTTTCTGTTTAACGTGCGTCGTTAGAAAAAAATAATTCTATGGCTATGGGTTCTTGTTTAAGTCTCCTCATGTTATTCTAAATTCTTTTATGTTAATGCTTTGCTATTTATTAGGCTCTTAAGAGGACAGTTTGTTCATGTTTTTGCAGGGATTTGAAGATACGTTATTTGACATCCATGTAATTTAAGACCAAACCCAATTATATAACAAAATCCAAATGTTTGCTAAAACATGAATATATCATCTTGCTTTTGTGTTCAGTCAGTTGCTGTGTTTTCAAAATTAATAGAAGCAAAAATTCTGTTCTGATGCAATTATGGGTTGTTTCTTAGGTTTTAAAATATTAACCGTTATTTTATCTGTGGTGGTTGGAATTACTTTTTAAGACTTACTTTTTCATTTTCATTTATTGACTATCTCTGCCATTTTGGGAACAAAGCTAAGGGTGGTTGTTAGGGACCTGTCCAAAACACATAGTTGTTGGGAAGTGGAACATTTATGGTGGGTCGTGGTTGCAGGTTTGATGATGGAGATCAGGTAAAAGTAGGATGTACTTGATCTTTTTGCCAGACAGCAGTTTGTGGTTTACAACTTGAGCAGAGAGAAGGTAGCCTTCAGAAATTACAGTTAGCATTTGTGAACCAAGAAAGGTATTCAGGAAAACTGTTTCTTGTTTATATTTTTATGTTTCAATTAAAACTTGTTGTAGTAACTTCTGTACCATGTGGGATTACTTCATTATATTTACACTTGGGATAGCTATTTTGTAACTTTAAATAGAACTTTTTTGTAACCCGCAGTAAAACATTCCTAGGAATGGCTTTTGGATTCCCTGATTCTTGATAAAGTGTTATGAACAAAAAAGTTCTGTCCTAGGGTGCATTGTTGGTGTCTGTTTGAAGATGTTATGTCCCATTTCAGCTGCCTGTTAAAGATTAGTCACGTTGTTGCTGATGCCGCATCATCTTTATGGCCGCACATCTACAATACAGTTGGTACTGGGAGTAGGTGAGTTCTATCACTTGTTGATGCATTATCAGTTTTTGCAGGGACGCGTCTTTTTGAAGTTATACCATGGTTTTCCTCCCCCCTCATAGGGAGAGTATGTGGGTAAGAGAAAGATGATTTAATTTTTTGTGTTCATTTTTGTCTGATTTTTTTGTACAGTATGTCATAGCACATGGGAATTGAACAACATTTCTAAAAAGATTAATGGACCACAATAGCAGAATACTGCAACTTGGGTAATCACTGTGATAATTTGGATTGTGAGGCTTTGTGTGATCTGCGAAACCCACATTTGATTCTGAGTAGGGTTTTGCAGATCACACAAAGCCTTGTAGAGTTTTCTGCATAGGGTTGTCAGTGAGTGTTGTAGTGTGAAAGAAGGTGTCTCAGCTTCAAGACTGCTCTACTGTAGTTGAGGTATTAGAATGTTCTTACTATTTGTAAAGCGGTTTATAGTCTCATGTTTTGCTTGATTATCATCACTCTTTCCCATGGATGTCTTGTAATCTGTGTCAAGGAATTGTAAGTAGCCTAACTTTAGGTCTAGAAAGCTGGCATCTCCTTGGCTATGGTCTAGAAAAGTGTACATCATGCTCAGGAGAACATGAAATCAGTCTCAAGGTTTGTATGCTAAATATTTATTCAAGAAGCACAGATGTTCTCTTAATTTTGAGATATTCAAATTGGCAAAAATAACTGCCTAGAAGATGAATAACAGTGCACAGTTGTTATGGAAATTAATAGGTGTGTCTGGTTTTTAAAATACATAAATAAAGCTTCTGGCCCAAAACTTTCATCCAAAAAACTGAAAAGCTGACAGTGTTCTTTGGGTGTGACTTCATGAAACAAGTGAAGCTGAGCTAAAAGTTTATAGCTATTAGGAGGAGAAAAATTAGCCTTTTCCCTGCGCTGTCCATATTTGTACCTTCGCGCTTCTCCACCATTTACCTTCTGTGCTTCTGGTGCCTTTCTCATGGCACAATAACCTCTTCAGCTCACAAAACCATCAGAAAAAGAAACCCAGCAAAAGAAAGTATTTTTGTGGTTTTGGACCTGCTGACTTACCTGTGTGACGAGATGAGCGCTAGAGTTGGCATAAGGTGGCAGGGAAGGACTACACAGAGCGAGGTACAGGGCCAGTGGAAGAGCCTGAAAAGATGGAGGAGGAGGAATTTGGATAGTGGAGAAGAAAAAAAAGAGGTTTATACTTTTATGAGTGGCAAATTGTTAATTGACCTCAGCCATACTGTAGAATCCTATTCTTTGTTAGCACTTTGAGACGTTATTTGCATCTTGAGTACAGCACTTCCCAAAGTAAAAACTCATTACAAAATTAAATAAAAATAATATTAATGAAGGGTAGAACATGATTAACTCAGCTTCTCAGGACTGGGGAGAATCATGCTAACAGATAAATGTAGTAAAACATGTCAAACCGAACACGATAAAATGTATAATAAGGCTTGAAATTGGTACAACTAGGTAAATAAATTCATACGAAAACTCAAAAGGCCCAAGTCTTATTTTTTTGCTGCTTTTATTTCTGACCTGACCTACGTACCTGAAAGCTCTTTTGTTGTTTGTTTGTTTGTTTTGGGGTTTGGTTTTGGATTTGTGGTTTGTTTTTTTTCTTGTTATTCCCCACAATTATATAATTTGGTTTTATAAACTGTATTAACCCCAAACTTTGCTTTACGTATTGCAGTTGGAGGGGATGGTTGGAAGAACAAGCTAAGTGGCGTTTTGCCAGTATTATATGTGAGATCAGCTACAGAGTGGGCAAAGTTCCTGCTACTACTGAATAGAATAGAAATTTTGTCTTGCTTGTATCTTAAGCACACGCAACGTATCTAAGCATACAGCAAAAGATCACAAAATACTGTCTTCTCTGACGATAAATATTATGGCGTTACTCTTGTAATATAAATGTTGTTATAATAAAATTTAATCAAAACGAAAAATAGACCACTGCTGTCATGTCTTGGTAAACACTTTGCATTAGAGACAATGATTTCCTCCGAAGAAATTTGTTACTTAATTCTCCAGTCAGCAGGAGTGCTCTGGAGAGAAGTTCCTGCTCCCATACTGTCTGTAGTATTTTAATTACATTTTACAAAATTTAATTACATAACCAAAAGTATTTTAATTACCCTTAATCTCATTTAAACATCATACAAGTGGTTCCAGTAATTTCCTCTCCCTAGAATGCCTCTTTCAATGTAAAATTTCAGGAAAGGACGGTAGACTTTGGGTTGTCATTTCACCCTCTATAGAACTTGCCTGGCTGTTCAAAATCCACATTGATAAATCAGTACGGTCCTTCCCACCTCCTCCTTTCGGCTCTCCCTTGGGAAGCGTACTCGGACAAGGTCAAGAACTTCTTTCTCACGAGTGTGAGCTGTGAAGGGTCATTTTATCCAGCCTCGCCACACCCTGTGCGTTCCCTCGCGAGGGACCACCGTGGTTCGTAATGAGTTGGCTCTGCTGGCTGGGGTGGAGGGGTGGAGAAGCGTGAATCCCTCCGGATTTTTCTAGGCGTTAGTCTTGAGCTACAGACCGGGCACTATAAACTGTTTTTATAGATTAATCCAAGGCAGCTTTACCAAATGGCTTGTTGTTGTCTTCCTAAGGGGAAGCTCATGAAGGGAGTGCTTCTGTCTCAACGCAAATGCAATTGTTAGGGGGCATCCTTTAACTGCAGAGTACTCTCTGTAGTAATCAAAAGTTACATGTATTTAGCAAAATGAAAACAAACTAAACAAAACAACTTGGCAGGTTGTTTCATCTGTTTGTCTGCCAGTGCTGAATTGTTCCACAGCCTACATTTATATGAAGAGACAATGTAAGCATGTCTTACTTTGAAAGCCTTTACAAGCTGGATGTTTGTTTATACAATAAAACATTCATGATGATTTGTATGAGAATCATGTCTCTCTGTCAGTTCAACGGGAAGGTACTTCAGTACAAAGGTGGTATTTTGAAATAGCCATCATTCACAGTGGAAGACAATGGAGAATCCTGCTATTTATTAATTGTATTTGACAAAACTTAGGGGAATAGTTGAGGGCATCTTGGCTGCAAATCCCGAAGGACAGCCTGTTGTAACAGTGAGGAAAACATAACTCCCTCCTCCTCTTGTTGCTCCATAAGCTGCGCAAATAAGGGTCATGTGAAAGGTAGTCTTCAAATGGAGATTCTAGACAGAATGGAAATTTCAGTTTCAGTTTTGTAATGTCAGATGTTCCCCAGAGATGTGTTTCTTTGTTCTGCACTGATCTTTCCAGGATTAGGAGTTTACCTGGAAAAACTTCTGCCGTAGTTGTTGAGAGAACATTTTTAATGATAATCACTTATTCTGTAGTGACATTTTTATTTGAATTTCTCAGCACCAATGTTTTTAATCAAGTGGTCTCTTCCTAGTGTTTATTACCTAGTAAATTGTAACACTCATTACCATGTATACAATCCATATTTGCAATGAGGAAATTGCAGTTTCTTGAATAGCTGTGTACCTGCCTGATAAATACCCTTTTTCTAGCAGTTTATAAGCTTTCTAGCTACTCGCCCCTCATTGTCAGTGTTTCTGCATTCCAGCTCCTGAGCAGATTCAAATTTATAATGTTTGGTTGAAGTGACTGCCTAAAAAAGTTCTCTTTGGGTTTTTTGCATGGGGTTTTGGTGTGTGTTTGTTTTGTTTTTGTTTTTCTGAAAGGAAAGATTCATAATGATTACCCTGAAGAGATCGTGGGGTCTGTTGAGAGAGGCTTCAGAGATACTCAGTAAGTGCAGAATCGTGTGTGTATGTGCAGCATTAGCTTGGCTAACTTTCACTGGTCATTTCAGAGTCGTAGGAATAGTAGTTTTTCTTTGAATATTCTTAGAGAAATTGCACCTCACCTAGGCAGTGGCTTCTGGGGATTTTTTTGTGAAACCACATACGTAGATGGGTGCATATATGAAAGAGTACTCCATAAAGTGCAGACTACTGTGATTTTTTTTTTTTTTTCCTTGAAATGTGAATGCAATATTTCTACTTAATTTCAGGTTTTTATGGTGGGGCAAATTTTCAGAAGCATCGTATGCCAAGTACTCTTTGTGCACTTAGCCAAAATTGTACAGGAGATTCTGATCCTCTGCAACACACTGTCTGTTAAATTAAATCTGTTAGTCCCTCTGTAAACCTGGAGTAAGTTAGCTAGACAGCAAGGCTACTCTACTCAGGATGACTCGGAGACTGACCACTGGATAACTTGATATTCTTACAGATGTCGATCTGTTTTGAAAACAAAGCAATGCACCGTTCATTGTTCTTAATGTGCTTTTCTTAAAATCAGCGGGGAATATACAATCATAGAATGGTTTGGGTTGGAAGGGACCTTAAAGATCATCCAGCTCCAACACCCCTGCCCTGGGCAGGGACACCTCCCACCAGACCAGGTTGCTCCAAGCCCCATCCAGCCTGGCCTTGGACACCTCCAGGGATGGGGCATCTCGAGCTGCTCTGGGCAACCTGTTCCAGTGTCTCACCAACCTCACAGTAAAGAATGTCTTCCTGATATTTAATCTAAATCCACCCTCTTTCAGTTTAAAGCCACTACTCCTTGTCCTATTGCTCCACTCCCTCATAGTCACTCTCTGTCTCTCCTGTAGGTCCCCTTCAGGTACTGGAAGGCTGCTGTAAGGTCTCCCCTGAGCCTTCTCTTCTCCAGGCTGAACAACCCCAACTCTCTCAGCCTGTCCTCACAGCAGAGGGGCTCCAGCCCTCCCAGCATCTTCATGGCCTTGCTCCAACAGGTCCATATCCTTCTTATGTTGGGGGCCCCGAGCTGGATGCGCACAACTCCAGATGGGGTCTCACCAGAGCAGAGTAGAGGGGCAGAATCACCTCCCTCGCCCTGCTGGCCACGCTTCTTTTGATGCAGCCCAGGATGCAGTTGGCTTCCTGAGCTGCGAGTGCGCATTGCCAGCTCATGTTGAGCTTCTCATCAGCCAACGCCCCCGCGTCCTCCTCAGGGCTGCTCTCAATCCATTCTCTGCCCAAGCTGTGTTTGTGCTTGGGATTGCCCCGACCCATGTTCCGGACCTTGCACTTGGCCTTGTTTGTATATAGCATATCTGAAGACGATAGTGATAGCATAGTTGGTTTTGTGGGTTTGTTTGGTTTTTTTTCAAGCATTACACCTTTTCTTGAATTCTTGTCTTGTGACTGGAAACTTGTCACATAGGCATATATTTCACCTATAAAGTATCTGTGCGCATAAGTTTATATTTCTAAGTCATCAGAATGGACAGATCAAAAGTAAAAGCTCCCATAAATACGAATCATAGGAGAAATACAGATAGTGTTTTTTCTTTTAGCTTTGCGAGTTGTAATTAATAAATAATGAGTCCAAATTGTTGCAACTGAGGCTGGGTGCCTCTTAGACATCACAGTCAAACACAGATAAAACCAAGCTGTTTTACATTGGGTGAGGGAAGAAAAGCAGAGGCAGGCAGACAGACATTCAGAGTCTTTTACTTCCTGGCATACCAATATTTTACCAAAAATTAATTGTATTTATCTGATTTTAATTTTTTTTAACAGCTTGGCAAAACAGACTTTTACTGTTAATAGGGAAAGCAGTCACATTGGCATATCAGGAGGAAGAAGGTAATTGAGACCTGGGTGTAGACATCTCAAAATATTTCTTTTTAATCACAGATTCTGCATTTCTGCCCAAAGGCAGTTAAAATGTGTTGGCAAAGATGATAAAACTTAACACAAAACAACAAAAACACCAACTCAAATCTTTAAACAATCTATTTATGGGTTTCTTCCTAAGGCAGAGTTCAGCTTTAATTGATGATTTTCTGTTCCGCTGAACTCCTTAAAGCCCATGACTTTGGTGGTTGAAGATTCTTCGCTCCATTGGGCTTTTCCTTATTTAAATGTTTAGATTAAATGTTTCAGTTCCTTTTGCTACTGCATAGCATAATGGCTATGTAGCAGGGTTTTTTTGTTGTTGTTTTTTATTCTTTTGCCATCATATTTTGGATCCCTTGAGAAATCTATAATCAGCTGCATTTTAATTTTAAAATTACTCTGATCAAAGCTGTATGAATGTCAAAGATTAGCATAAGATGAAAAGGAATTCTAGCCACATATGAAGGTATTTTTAAGGTTCAAACCCTAGATATTTCAAAGGACTTTGCCGTGCAGGCAGATGCTGTTGCAGTAATTGTTTCAGTATTAATCTTGAACGTGTGAGGAAGCTAACTAAAGGCACTGGGGTGAACAAGACAATCACAGAAAAACTGTCAGTGAACTTCAGTCCCAAACCAGGTGAATGGTGGTAGGCACCTTTCTCAAGCAGGGCTTTCCAGACTTACCAAGTAGTTTACTTACTTCTCCCTGACAGGTAAGTAACTGTCAGACTAAATTGTGCCTTTGGCCGAAGTAAATAAAAAAACCCCAAAACAACACAAAACCAATCAAACCCTCAAAAAACCTGTTTCAGAAATGCAAAACTGATGCACTGGTCTGATGTGCAATCTAGTCACAAGCATTTTTTTTTTCTTAAATATTAATTTCTTTTTGAAAGTAGCTTGCAGTTCAGATCTGATTGTTATAGTGTTAGTGTAGATTTGTAGTCTAAGGATGATTTTTTGAATGAGTGGCCTCACTGGATCTAGTCTTTCAAGATTCCTTCCTGGTATCGCTGAAACCTTTATTTGCCCGACGATGTAACTGGAGTTCACTAGGGACTCTTTCAGCCACAAGTTCATGAACTGACACTCGGCTCTGCTTGGGCATGCGTGCACACACCCACACAAAATACAGTGACTGCTGATGGGCAGTCGCTTTCCAATCCAAATTAATGTAGAAATGAAATATAAGTGTAAATCCGTACTGACTAAGTTTGTAAGTTCTTTCAGAGTGGACTCCAAATGTTTTATTTGATACGCGATACAGAAGGGACCGTGACTAAACTGACCCGGTTTTGATGATGAATGCACGTAGCACGCTATAGACAAATTCAGTTCTCTGGAAGAACAAATTGTGAAATCGTTCCATTGTGTTATTGCATCAGATAATTTGATACTTATAAAGTTAGGTCCCTATTCATCAACGAACTTTGGGTCCAAATTTCAGTTCCAGAAAAATGTATTTGCACTCTTCTGGTGAAGTAAGCAAACATCCAAAGAGTCTGATGAATCCTGTTTTACATGTTCATTGAAGTCTATCTTGTAGGTGCAAGATGCTCTGAAGCGTATTGATATGAACGTCCTGCCTTTTTTAAGAATTGTATTCCTCTTAAGACAAATTTTTCTCTTGTTCTCAAGAATTTCTTCAAGCTTAGTCAAGCTGAAGTACACTGGCCTGAGTAATGGAGAAATGACAAAATCCTTCTCTTGGCATATTTTTTTACGTGTATAACCCAGAGTTCGTTATTTCCATCTCCAAGCTGGTACACTCTTGTCCTGCGTGAAGTGCTCTCTATGCTGTGAAGCATGTTACAGGATTAGAATGCTTTGAGGAGAAGCCCTGGAGGCATTCTGTGTAACTTATTTAAAGTGAAGCTGATTTTTAAAATGATGTTGCATACACGTTCATAAACAAACACATGATACACAGATGGTATTTGAAATCAAGGCTTCTTGGGCTTAAATGGTTACACGGCAGCCGTAGAATTCTCAGGAGGTTCTTGACGGTTTTATACAACCTGTGTGTATTGGTGTTCTGGTGTGCTTGAAACGCGGGAGGAAACTGTCCAGTGTTACCAGGTTGTGCTCAAAGGTATGGCCTCTGAATGTCACATGGAAGACTTGCAAAAATGAGTGCTCACACGCCCATGTGAGCGAAATAATTGTTTGTAGCTGCAGAAATCCTCAGGTAACACAGTGTTGTGGTTTAGCCCCAGCTGGCAACAAAGAACCATGTGGCCGTTGGCTCAGCCCTCAACCCCAGCGGGATGGGGGCAGAATTGGAAGAAAAAGGCAAAACTCGTGGGTTGAGATAAAGGCAGTTTAACAGCACAGCATAGGATAGGGGAAAACAACAGCAATAATGCCGATAAAGGAATATATACAAAACACAATTAAATCAAATCAAATGCTACATTCTTTTCATATTTTTTTAAATATGAAAAGGAATGGAGATGCAGCGAAGCTTGATTTACCCTAATACCGAATCCCCAGTGGTCAGTGGTAGATGCTGGGGGAAGAGTACAAACCAGAAATAGCCTGTCGTGATGTTTCCCCAAAATACTGTCCCAGTAGCCAAAACTTGTGTCTGCGAAGCCTTCTTGGCAGGATATTGTGACAAATACTTCCACTGTATGTAATACAAAACTTGTACGTAATATGAAGAATTAGCTCCTTTTTCTTTGCTCTGAATCTGCCACCATCTGATTTAACCTGATGCACTGTTTTTTCCCCTCTAGTCCAATGCAGTGAAAAATCATTCCCTATTTGCTTTCTCTGTCACTCATGGCTTGTAGATCTTTATCACGCCTGCTCTGATTTCTCTCTTTTCTTCTCTGAAATGTCCTGTCTGCTTAACTGCTCTCTACGTGAAAGCTGTTCCATGCCTCTTGTCAACACTTTTGCTTTCAGTGAACCTTGTCCCATCCTACTGTGATGGAGATGCGGAGAGTGGTACTGCACGTAACAGTCAAAATGTTCAAATGTCACATTTTCTTCTAGAATAATGGAACATCTAGAAGTACTGATAACTTTGTTCTAGCGATTTTCCAGGAATTGTGGGGTTGGGAAACTAGTGGGGTTTTTTGTTCTATGAACACACTACTACAAAAGAGAGAGGTCTGTGTAACGAGCAGCAGGATGGCATCTCTGGCTCTGCTGTGGTGGGTTCTGAAAAGGTCTAGGAGACTAAGCGTGAGAGATGTTATATGTTTGGGATATTGATGAGGTCAAAGGAAAGTGTCCAAATGAGGACTATGTCTGCCGTTTGACTGGGCTTATTCTAAAGACATCATTATCTGATTGACAACCTGTAGGAAAACAAAAGCTTGTAAAGCAACATCCATCATACAGTCTGCCTTTAAAACCAGTTAATTCTTTCAACCTTGGTAAAGTTATTCTTGGTTGTGCAGCTTCCCTTTGGCTGAAAATATCCTTCCCTCCTCCCCACCTCTGGCTTCATACTCAGTTTCCGTTTCCTTGTCTCCCATGTAGTCTTTTTGTCGGATTGATCCCATATTGCAGACAGGGCCCCTAATACTTCCTCTCTCTTTTCAGGAAATTTTCCCTACCTTTGTCCTACGGTAGATATCAGACAGAATTTCCCTGGCTGCACAGACACCGCAGTGCCCATGAGATGTGTTAGGTAAAGGAGTTTTTCCACTTTCTCAGCTTGTTACAATGAGGGGTGCGGGCAGGGGAGCTCTCTGACTAAACAATAGCAACAACAGTGGAACTTTGAAAACACAAAAATAAACTGCTGTTTGCCAGACAGGAAAAAGCAACAATACGGGTGAACAAAATNCAAAATTTAAAAAAAAAAAAAAAAGGAAAGAAAAAATACAAGCACTGCCCAGTGCTGTGGCAGCATAACATGATGCAGCATTCCTTCTCCGCTGAGCGGGAGAGTGGCAGGCAGAACGTGGATGGCACTGCCGTCTGTAGGACTGCAGTCTGTGTTTGGGACACGACGGCTGTGCTGTGTGGGAGTGCTGTTAGTTGCCAGGAGTCCTGCGCTTCTGCCCGATACTCAGCTGTCTGGAAAGCCCAACAACAGCTGAACTGCAGTTACCCTGTGAGAAGCGAACAGGAAAACCCCGGGTTAAATGTTCCCTTCGTAGCGTATGCCGTTGGTGCTGCGCGGTACGGGGGCAGCGCGGCCCCGGCCGGGGGACGGACGCCGGGGTGG
>VXBH01006860.1:4927-80136 GCA_013400035.1 Rynchops niger | reverse complement strand
ATGTACTCGAGGAGTGTTCGCACATCGGGGCCGGATAGCCTCCGGGATGGAGGTGTGTTTTGGTATATTGTAGTGAACAAAGTTCACACAAAGGACAGCATTTCATCAACATTTGACAAAATGTTGGCTTGGGTAGCGTGTAGGCCGCTTATCTGTTCCGTAGTACCATCTCGTCCCCATATCTGCTATTTGTCAGAAGGGAAGGCCACAGAACAAGCGTGTTCCGTTCCATCCCTCGTGTAGTTTCGCAAACAACCTTGTACAGAGGATCACAGATGTTGCATTCTTCGTGTGCCAGCTGTGGCTGTATTCTACCTCAGAAGCCTCTTGATTTTATGACTTTCCTTAATGTATGAACAATGCTGTACTTTTGTATTCTTGGCCAATTTAGTAATTATTCCACACCTAATCATCTTCGTAGCCTTTTATCACATGTTCTTCATGTAAAGCACTAGGTATTTGAACTGGTTTGTTTTCCTTAGGGTGAGGAACTGGACCTGTTTTGATTGTGTTTGTACTGTGACAGCCCCACAATCCCACACAGGGTTTCTAGCCCACAGGATGGGCACTGCACAGTACAATGGAGGAGGTGAATGAACTGTATGACACACACTACGTCCAAACGTTCAGATATCTGTTGGCATGTGTGTGTAGAGGTGGATCTCTCTTCACAAAATACTGTCAGGTAGGAAAAAAACCCCATCTTGCTATCTTGAATTCCTGCCTGCTATACTTAGCTGTCACGTATGTAGTATTTTACCATTGAAAAACTTGTTGCGTTCCAAGGATCAGGTGTTTTCCTGATTTCAATGCAGGATTATTTTAAAAAGCTTCCACATATGATACTTGCTTTACAAAGTTTGGTGTTTATCCTCCGTAAGCAGAAAGCACTGTTGTGAATTTACGGCAAACACTAAAAGTCCTGGTTTTATCTTTTCGTTACAGACTTGGTGAAAAGTTTTTTTAAATGAGCTTTCTTTGCCTTCTGCCCAGCAAAGGATCGTGTGTCTTTATATAGTAGTGTACCACTAATTCTGGATTCTCAGAGCTCAAGCTTTCTTAGTGATGTTTCCTGAAAAGAAATTTTCATCTTCTTGGAGGTAGTCTTTGGCTCATACCTCTTCCTTACTGCCTGAGTGAACTTCAGTCTCTTAAAGTAAGCTGCTCTTAAATCTTGCTTCTAATTCCTTTATTTTTAAAGAAGAGTAGCTACTGTGATAAGCTGATTGAAGAAGTTCTTTAGGGTGTATGTCTGAGTGCATGGTAGAAGATAGCATTTTCATTAGACACAGTTGTACACGGCTTTTATATGGGAAGCTATTTATTACCTTGGTCAAACAGCAGAGTTGGTAGTAGATGAGAGTGGGAACATGACCTGAGTGATCCAGCTCACTGTACAGTTTTCACTTTCAACTATTTACACCTTCAGAGAGAAAATAGATTATGATATGTTATCAAAAATGGAACAGAATGTCTGCAAGGGCCTATACATAGTTGTCAGATCTTTGCTTTGGTTTGCTACAGTGGCCCGTGAACTTGGCAGAGCTTTTGGGAGATGTGCCTGTAATTGATCCACTAAGCAAGAGAGAGAGGGAATACGTACTGTTACAAACCTGCTTCCAATGCTTGTATTCCATACTCAGTCTACAGTTACAGCATCTAGGGTCTAGGCTGGAGAAGGCAGGTGTATAATGTTTGAAGAGTTTCAGATTCATCTTTAGTAGGAAAGTGATATACCCCACTGTGGCTGCACTAAGCAGATTTCCCCCTCTTGGGAGTCTATGAGCTACACTGATTGATATTGTAAGAACATTACTATAAATTGGGATATTCCCAGCATTAACCATTATATATTGACTGGACCTGTACTCATTCGTTATGTGCCACGTGCACTAGAAGCAGTGTCTTTTCTACATAACCTGAAAATTGTTACTACTTTTTGCTCTACCTACATGTTCTAGTGTGGCTTTAGTACAGCTGTATGATAAAAATGGGTGTCAGCTGCTAAGATGTCTGGAAAGAGAGGAAGCTAAATATTTAAGCAACAAAAGTAGGCATAATTATTTGAAATGTATGGGGAAATGCTCCCTTTAGACAAGCTCAGGTTCTGGCCTTTCAAACTTTCAAATCCTTCAAAAACAGTAGAAAGTTTTCAAATAACTGTGGCTGTGAAGCTTGTGATGCTGTTATTTAACTAAGTTCCCCCTCTTTAAATGGACCATGAAAACAATAGTTGGCATTTCTCTGCCCCTTTATTCAGGGGCTTCTATGCATGCATACAGGTCAAGGATACATACGATACAGGTATTTCAGCTCTTTCTGTTGCACTCTGTAAGGATTTTTTTGCATTTCATCTTGATTTCTGACCTTTTTCAGAGACACTGGTTTATGTTGTGATTGTGATTCTGATAGATGGTGACATTTTCTAAGTTTCGTGGTGAGGTCACTGAAGGGACATCTAAGTAAACATTTAATATTATTTTTTCTGCTGTTATTGGTCCTACAGTACCCTCTTCAGATGGGCATTCTAGGGAGTGGCTTCCAAGCATGAAGAAACATTCCAAAGCTATCAAAATTATTCTCTTTTCAGATGGGTTAACATCATAGCTTTCCAGTGTCAAGTTTCTAATGGATGGTCACGTGAACAGTACTGCATCCAGTAATTTATTCAGGCCAGTGTCTGTTTAAAATCTACAGATGACATCCAAGAAGACTACGTCGTCATCCTTTAACTTTTACAAATCGTTCAATATATGGTGCATGGACAAGCCTATGCATTAGGCTATCATCATGTTAGTACCGTTGTTCTGAACCACTAGTGCAAAATTTTCAGTATTTTTAAGTGAACACAAAACCTATTCAGGACTGCAGACTTCTGTAACCTTGGAAACTATGACATATGTTAATTTCAGAGACAATTGATTTATTACAGCAGTGTCCAAATGTTTTGGACAGAAAGTGAATTATACTGTTTCATTTGTTAAAATATATTTATATGTCTTATCTGCTGTTATCAGTCTTAAACTATTATTAATAGTAGTAGTACATTTAGTGAACACTTCCCTGTTTTGTAGCACTTAAGAACTTCATTGAGGAAGGAAGCACAGTCTTGGATTCTATTTGGAAAGACAGTCTTTGCTTTGGGGAGATCATGCTCAAAGGCCTAATGGAGACAGGTAAAGATGTTAATTGCCAAATAGATTTCACAGGGCTATATAAGAAGGATCCCATTTATAGTCAGCTCATGGGAGGATTAAAACCCTTGAGAAGGCTGTTATGAGTAACTAAATGTAAAGATAAATTAGGAATTTATTTTTCTTTTTTTTTTTGAAATTACAAGTATTAATATTGCATAACATTAATTAAACTGTTCTAGAGAGCATACTTTCAACCTTATTTAATTATTGACATAAAGTTTTAGCATTTATTTAAAATGGATATGTGTAAAAAATCACTAATCTTTTGGAGGACAGCCCTTATCTTTCAGTTGTACTGGTAGTCTGTATATTCAGATAAATAATAATGATAAAAAATTGACTAGCACTCTCAGTTTTGAAACAGGAGTAGAATATAGCTTTCCTTAGCTGTAATAATGCGTGTATATCAGACAGAATGTCATCATAGTTCTTGTTAGCACATGTGGAGCGACGCTCTTCTAAAATCCCAACATTGGTTTTTCACCATGCTATCTGACTTAACCTCTATTTCACAGCTACATATGGCTGCTGGCAGGAGTCCGAACTTTAGCAGGAACAGTAAAAGCAGCTATGTGGGAAGACTGGTGTCTTTTAAAATGTTTTAAGAGTTATTTTATAGAGGTTTTGCAAAGCAAGTGTGAACTTGATAAATACTAGGAGAATACAGTTGTCACTAGATTTACCTTTGTAATAGATGTGCTTTGCTGTTGACTCCCTTAACACCATGTTTACAAAAGGGGTATTCTGCTGTTGTCTCCAGTGAAGGCAGAGTTGGACAATAACTGTGTATACGAATGCTTTTGACAAATAACTCGTGTTTCATTCCTCTGGAGCTTTTATTAAAAAGCGTCCCTGACAACTATCAGCAAACTTCTTTCAGCTTTTTGGGGCATGTCAGTTCTTCCACGCAACAGCTTTGATTTGATATTTTTTTCACACTGGACTGAAAATAAAGCATTGTGAATATTTTCTTGCAATAGAATTGTGTCAGAACAGACGCTCTCATTTCAGAAGTCTTGGATTTTCTCTTTTGCTTCAAAAGTTTCAAAAGACTTCTAAAACTCTGCTAAAAAACATTGTAGGAAAACAAAATGTTTCAGTTACAGTTTTGGTTTCAATGACAGGCCATAGCATCACCTTCTATGAGTTTTGCAAATGATTTAAAAGCTTTGCCTGGAACAAGAGCTTACTTCTTGGAAGGACTTAAATCACTACAATACAAATAGAACTTCCTCCAGTAAAGATGTAAAAATTAATATGGAAAAGGGAGAAAAATTATCTCAACAAGTTATAGTAAAATGAAAATTAGTTGTGACAAAGGAAGAAGGTATGGCTTAGCAGTGGGATATTTTGTTGTTTAATTCAATGCTATTCAAATTATTCATTAAATTCACATCAAATACAGTTATTGATATTTAGCTAGGCATCTTATTCCTCTAAATTTCTGGATACTGAAACAGTTTTTAGCACTGGCAGTAGCATGTGACTCACCACAAGATCGGGAAGGCTGCCTGTGTAGCCAAGTGGAGCCGATTCTCTTGGGATTCACTTCTAAATAATTGTACCATGCATTCTTGCTGCATAGCATTGTAAATGAATGCATGAAACACCATGTGCCCTGTAGAAGAGACAGCAGGAGAAATATTTGAAAACCTCCCTTCCTGTTTTAATGTCATGTACAATCATAGAAAAAAGTAACAGACATGAACAACTTAAGTGCTTAATGGTTTGCCCTTAAAATTGTAGCTTGATGTTAATATGTCCTAAAATAGCTTTTAATTCTTTGTTATACTTGTAATTATGCAAATTTTTAGAATACCATTGTTATGTATAAATATTAGTTTCCTTATATGAAGGTATTAAGGTACAGAGAAGTCAGATTAGCATACTGCAGTGAATCACAGCTGAGAAAAACAACAGTGTAGCTCAATGTGTTTTTAACTGGAAATGGGCAGTGAGAGCCACCATGGACTGAAAGGACAGCTGGTGTGACAGCATTTGACATCCTGTGTGTAATTGGTTTTGAATGCTTGACAGATTTTTATAATGGTGCAGAGGCACTTAGACCAGCAGGTAACTGTTGGGAATAGATTGAGTGGTGGTGAGCCCATTTTCATATTACTCGAGAATCCTTTGGACACACTTGACATCAAAGTTATGTTCTCTTTTAAGTTCAGGTGCATGTGAACTGTTACACTCCTTTTCATCAAATTCCAGAATAGCAGAACAGCTTAAAAAACCTGTCTGTTATTTAATTAAGCGATCATTGTTAAAGATGAAATTTAAAGTGCAGTTTATATATAGTAGGGGTGGGAAATAGAGTATTGGCTGGGCAACCAGCCTTTAGATTTTATGTTCAAATTATTTTTGTTGGCAAACTCTGAGCAGAGGATCACTTGTGAAATTGTTGTCAGAATTAGATCAACCAGCCCAACATCTACAGTCCGGGACAAGACAAGCTGTTTCTGTCTGTTGGAAGTGATGGCATTTTTATTTTTCAATATGTGCTAAGTGGGCTGATCAAAATAATGCGACAATTCTTAGAGAGCTACTGGTTTTGTTTTCCTTTTGCATTAGGTGGCTGCAAATTGTCAAGTAAAAGAAAATAATCACATCTATAAATAGGTTTGATTTTTGCATTCACTCTTCCCGTTTATTTTTCTCCATCTGTATTTCCAACTTGAAGAAGCTAGGGTTCACCACCAGGACTTTAGAAAAGGGTCAGTGGAATTGGGTGCCTTTATTCTGGGATACTAAATTTACTACATTGTAAAGGAGTTTCCATTGCAAATAGTTAAACATAATGTAGCGTCTGAAAATCAGACTACCTGGAATCGAGCACCCGGATACTGAAGATTCAAAACTGAACAGCTGCTGTAAAAATCTAGGTCATGCATTTCTAGACTTTTGGTCTTCAAACTAGTGAAAAAATATTTTGTTCTTCAAGGATATGTTTTTTAACTCTGTCATCATTTGCTGCTAAAAGTTTGTCGTTTCACATAAAGTCCATTATGGTTTAAATCTGGGTGGATACTTGAATTTGGGACAGTAAATTGTCTTGCTTAATACACAGTAAATATCCAAAGCAACTGCTATGCTAAATTTAATAGAGTGTGCCACGCAACGTTCATAATATTTTATTAATGGCTGTGAATTGGATCTAGAAAATTTTACAGTGGATGGACTGACCATTCATCCAAAGGATATAGGCACTTAATTGTGTCTAAGCAGCTGGCAATTCTGTATGCCCTTAAGATGTCCCTTTCTCACTTGGCTGATCACATCATGTTCGGAGCCTCTGAAATGTTCAGACTTGAACCAGAAGGGAAAATTTTGCTTGTGACAAAACTGCAATGGCTTAACCATTATGGTACATGTCTACATCTTTATATTTCTCTGAAAAAATACTCAGTGTTACAGGAAAGGACAAAAACAGTTGAACTAAACTTTCATAAAAATCTAACCACCTATTTTGCGGTGTTTTGTTTACTTGCAAAATAACTCATTCGGTAATGAGGTGAGCCATTTTGATAACAGATGAGCAGTCTTTCCAAACTGAAAGAAGCAGCATTATTGTCCTCCTTAAAACTCTTAATTTCACCAGAGTTTATATTTTAGAACAAAACTGTGAAAGGATGGCCACAACTTTCACAGGAGTAGAGGTTCATGGCCTTGGTGTTTTATTCTATAAAGTTTGTGAGATAATTTCAAGTCTTGCTACCCAGATCCCTTCAGTTGTACGAACTGTTCTTCACTTTCTGTTGTAAAGCTCTGCGTGGTGTTTTATGTCAGAGTAAAGATGCAATGCATTCTATCTCTGCCATTTGCAATTATTGCGGTAGAGGAGGTAAAAAACTTAAATAAGGAGACAAAATCTTGCACTAGAAGAACATCTTGGGTGAACCTGCAAAAATAATTTATCATAGCAAAGCTAAAACTTGGTATGGCTCAGCTAATAATTATAGCAGCTATTACAAATTACCTGAATGATTATACGTTTTCACCTGTTCAAAGCTCATTAGTTTAGAGCCCATAAATGGCCACTTAAGTATTGCAGTTAATCTTGTCAGCTCTACTATCATCATCTTCTAAAGATTGTTTAGATACTAGAGGCTTCTCGACCCATTGGAGGGAGGTATTTCACTCCCATTAGGTATTTGTTACAAATGTTAGACAAAAAAATTATTTAAAATATCTTCTGAATATTTTTTTTAAAACATATTTTTTGCAGTTATTTAGAAATTAATTTCTTGGTAATTTAGGTTCCCTAAAAAGGACTCAGAAATCTCATCTAAAACATTGCTTTAAAATCCAAAAATCTGCATGACTTGAAGGACATTTATTAAAGAAAAGACATATTTGAGACACCCACTAATCTCCTTTTGGTGCACGCAATCTCCATTGCGTGCACGCAAGATGGTAGCTGTAGACAGCCCTGTGATTCTAGATGAGAAAGGTGTTGCTCTGGTTAGGTCTAGGAGACAGTCCATAGAAATAAGGACTAGTCCATAGAAAATTAGCCTAGGTTAGCCTAAAATAGTTTAAGGTAGTATTTACTACTAAAAGAGTCACTAATAAGACTAAAGAATGCGTTCCTGAAAACAATAAAATGCAAAATGTGCAGGTTGATACACTCTATACTATGTAATGCTGGCCTCATTCTTAGCTACGTTATACTCTATTAAAATGTACAAGATAGATTAAATATTTTTTTCCTTTTTAAAGCAGAAATATATGCATACTGTTAGATCATAAAACAAAAAAACCTAGAACCTACTTGTCCTCTACAGTTAAAAACTGGGAAAATCCTATGAGCGGAGACACTGTTTCTTGCATTAAAATGTGACAGAGTGGTAATTTAAATTATGAAGGAGGGCCAGATCCCACTGAAGCCTATCTAGGCAGAATTTAGCATACCTGTCATAGTCCATTTCATTTTGAGGAGCATTATACATCTGCTGCCTCCCAAAAGATAATCTTGGAAAACCAATTTGTATCAATATTTGACTTGCGTATTCAAAACTTCTATCCTGTCCTAATCACTGTACGGATGGATTTAAGTGTACTGGGTGCTATCACTACGATATTGCAGCTGTGCATTTTGGAAGATGAAAGTAAAGATTGTCCAAATACATGGCTGGAAAATTTCTCAGAAGCAAAATGTGGTGAGCTTAAAGTATTTTTTCTTTGTTATCACAAAACTAAGATAAAGATTATTGATCTGATTTACATATTAAATTAGGGTATAATTTAAAAGGATTTGCATATCCCAGTGTTTATGGGAAATCCTTACCTATAGTCGTCTTTCTGTATGTAGCTATATATGATCGTCTTTTGTACGGTTATAGAAAATGCTGTTATTCTTTAAGGGGAAATTTTGAGTGCTGGCTCATGGGAGGCACTTCAGACCTGAGATAACTTTTCCTCTGAGGGATGACAGATTTATACTTCTGCTCTTCCAGACATGCAGTCAAATTTCCTATTTTCCCCAAATGGTTTACAGCTATCATATATGGACAAAAGTGGGAGCTGAATCCACTTAGAGCAGTTGAGAATATGCCAGATAAATCTTTATTTAAATCAGTTTTAGAAAGGACATCCAATATAGTTCCTCCTGTATATTTGTAGGTCCTGCGGCCTTAATACTGGTGAAAGTGATTTCTGTGATTCCAGATGAGTTCTGGTGAAGAGCAGTAATTTTCTTCCAAGTAACCACAGCTTCCATACAGCCAGACTGCCTGTTCCTTAGTGCTTTTGCTCTTGGCCAACAGAAGCTGGAAACCATAGAAATATTAGATCCGCTCTTCCATCACTTTTCCAGAATCTTTGCAGTAATTAAAAACTAGACTTTTTTTTCTTCCATTTGGACCTCTTTGTGCTTACTGTCAGGGAAGGAAAAACCTGGTTTTAAGCCTCCTACCCCTAATTCTCTCCTGTCATTTGTGTCAAGCCCAACAAATGTACAAAACACAGATCAGCAGTATCAGTTAATTTTGCTCTTTCCTACCTTCTACACAGTTTAAATATTTTTTTTTAATATGTGTATATATATATGTAAAAGACAGGCAGTTCTCAGCACTACACAGGCTTTAGTATTTATGTGGGTTGTATGTAAATAACATTTGTAGCTGTATCCATGAATATGGTTATTTTTAATTGATGTAAATGTTCTGCTAACTAACCCTTGATCTTAGTTGTAAACCTTTTGTAGTTGTTAAATGGAATCTATTGTAATTTTATCAGTTGTTAAATCAAGGCAATGGTTGCTTTCCCTTTAAAAGCCATTAGACGGTCCCTATCAGAATGGCCTTACACCACTCAGGTTTCAAAATTATTTACTTCACATGATTACAACACAGTCGTTACAGCGTGAGGAAATATGAATTTCTGCCACTCCAGATGGTAATGGGTATTGACGGCTTTTTCAGTGAAAACGATAGGAAGCTTCTAAATTCCACTTTTTCCCGACAGTCATGCCTTCCCACTCAACTTTATTCCCACCTGTCAGCAAAGGCAGATTTTTCAGAAGTTACTCTGGATCTGGCACCAAAGGAAGTGGCCGTATTTTAAAAAAGTTTAGCGTAATGAAAGGTTCCTCTTCGTTTTGTGTCTAAAGATTTAAAAATCTCTCTGAACGTTTTTGGGCAAAAGCTGTTGCCTGGGATTTTTATTGGTTTTTTTATCATGACCCAAGGAGTTGGCACCCAGTTGGTCTGGGGTTTCAGCTGACTGTGGGCAGCCGACAGGAGCAACTGCATCAGTGCAACTCATACGGCAGCAAGGCAAAGCTTCTGTAGGCTGTGGCGTGTGTAGCGTTATTTGCAGTAGAGGAAGTCATGGGCTGTAGAAGCTCAGCCAGTCTGCAGTAAGATTTTACAATTGGCACCAGTGCTTGCTGCTGTTACCTGTAATTAGGGCAACTCCTCAATGGAGAACAGGCCCTAGCTTTGCACATACCAACTGAAGAGGCCCAAGAAGCTCTATGTTAAGTTTAGTGCATCTTTTTCCTATTCAGTATTTAAGTTGCAGTTTTGACAGTGAAATCTTGTATTTGTCCCAAATGAATCAGAAACCTGTTTTTCAGGATAGGGATGTTGTCGGTGCTGTTTATTGCACTAGACTAAAGGAAATCTCACCACCTTTGGTATAAAGATCAATTAATGCAATTTACTACTACAGGTATCTTTAACCTTGAACATCTGACTTCTTAGCATAAGTAATTGTTTAATAACAACATCTGTAGGGACTAATTAATTTTGCAAAAAGCTGAGCTGCACCATTGTTGTAAACAAACTCAAAGTGTAAAGCAGCAATAGGAGAGTTTCTACAATGTAGTTTTCATTCAGAGGGAACAAACAGATTTGTGTCTGTTCCCAGAACATACTGGCTAGGAAAATGCTGCCTATTCAGGTGATAAATGAAGGTTCCATGTACTATGGGAAGTGCTCAAAAATCCAGATGTACTTGGAAAAGTAGCTGTAATGATAAAATAGGACTCCGAGGGGCTGGCTCGAGTCTTCAAGCAGTGCATGAGTTCAGTAATGCGCACTGTGTACTTGATTTTCTTTAGAGCAGAAACGTCATGCTTCAGGTCTTACAGAATGTGCCAAAATCTCTTAGGATATACAAGGAAATTGTAACCAGCTTTGATCAATAATACTTGGTTCTTCTTGTATGATTATTCCCTTTATTTTAATATGTTAATTGCTCATAAATATTTTATTTAAATAATGCTGTTAGTGAAAGAAGGCTAAAACGTTCATGTGAATTCTCTTACCGTTGTATGCACTGTCTGGGTTATTGTTGCTGTTATGAGGAAGAAACACATTGTTAGGATCACTCCTTCTGAACAAGGATATCACTACCTCAGCAAGGACCCTTTCTAAGGTAGAAAATAGATTCTGCCGAGCAGAGCATCTGTGTTTATCATCTGTTCTAGGGGTTATATGATATTGCTAATGAGATTTATAAAGTATCGTTTTTCTTGGAAAGCAGATGCGGTCCCTGTGTGGAGTGATGCTATAAGGGCAGTTTCCTATTTGGTGTGCACATGTTTGATCCAGCCAGCAGCACCATGCTGAGTTAGGGATTTTGGTTTCACTTGCAGCTCTTCTCCAGAAGCCTGTGTTTGGCAAATTCCACAAGTGCAGTCGCGGTGGTGGTGTTGGTGGGATAATTGTGCTGCCTTTGTAGACTGTAGCTGTGTTTATTTTGTGCTGACCTTCCAAGAGTCAAGTTAATTACAAGACCTGATTACAAGCACACAGGTCATGCATCCCAGTCAGTTCAGGTTGTACATAATTCATTGGCATAGTCCACCATTGGGGTGGGATATTCCCCTTCTGGATGGGTGGGAAGCTGCGTAGATGGTAGGGAGTAAATTCCTGGAAATTTGTTTGTGGAACAGTTGTCTCTGCAGCGAGCAACTGCATGGACTCTTTGTCGTGTGTGACATGGCTACAGTTAGAAAAAGCAATGACTGAATGATCTTACTGTGGTTAAGACCTGACTTTGGATTTTGAAGCAGTCTTGTTTAAGCCTAACTTACTATAATGTTGAGAGTGGTCAATTTGTTTTAGAGTGCTGAGTACAAAGACAGAGATGCAGGGGGATTTTCAGAATACTCACTGGTTTTGTGTGTTGTTCTACTCATCTGTGAGGATGTTACATATTCTGTCTAGAGCAGTCAGCAATTGTCTTAATTTCCATATGGAGTGTACCTCAAGAAGTATCAGCACAAAAAGTTTCATTTGTGTGTTGCAACTGAATGGAAGAGTCTGGCTTAGCTATTACCTACAAGAAGAATCATTGCAGACTTTTGTGCAACCTCTGAACTTTCTCAGTCTTTTTCATGCAAATTCACTGCAGTGATCAATCCTCCCATAGCAAAGAACAGGAAAAAAACTGGTTACTAACAGCTTCCTGCATTTGCTGCCCTGCAACATTTTCATGGTGAGGAAATGATGTCGAAAAAGTTACTGAAAAGAAGAAAGGAAGATCGTTTATCATATTCCATTCTGATAACATAAAACTGTATTTCTCATAGGAATTGAATTTTAACCAGGAAAGAAAAAATACACTAAGGAATAAAAACTGCCAAGATTCTCTAGTCCTTGAAATTCGGAAGTTGCATAAGCCAGCACTCTTATAACTGAATGGCCGTATGGCAGCGTGGGTACATCTCTGAATTTACAAAGGAGCGTCACTAAAGTCAGGTGTAGGATCAGAACGACTTTATGAATGCAGTCATTCCCACTCTTAACAGCAGCCTCTTAAAATTAGGTAGGATTTCCTTCCCACATCCTTCAAGTGGTATTTAAGAAGCAATGAATTCTCTCTTGTTTTTTAAAAAAAATAAATAAAAGAAAAATCAAAAGGGTTGGCATCAATTCTTGTTGTGTAAAGAGGTTTAAGTCGAATGATACTGTATGGTTATAAATCGCATCATAGACCCATCAGAAATTACTTCTGTGTATCTTCCTTACTCATTGCAAACAGATGGCCAGCAATTCAGAATTTCCTTTTAATGAATCCTTAGCCTGATCACCCATACTGATGAATATGCTATCAAAAGTAGTGCCTACTATGTTTAAGCGTTTTCTGAGTACTCTGAACTTTTATCTAATTCTGACCCTAAAAACTGAATTAAGTGATCCATTGAACTCAGCCAGCTGTTAGTGTGCCTCCTTAGAAGCCTAATGCTATGAACTACTTTTTCTCTCTTAATTGTTGAAATTTGCGAAACCGCAAATCTCTTAACTGAACGTGACTCCAAGTGGCCAATATTTTAAGGAGTAACTAGCATGAATACCAGCTCTGTTTCTTTTTCTGTCATTAGGAACTAGCAGTGCTGCAGTTGGCACGGTGACAGAGCATCCACAAAACTGTTTGACTCTTCAGGAACATAAGCAGCTTTAACTTATATAATTAAATTCTTCAATCTCCCAAAAGAAAGTCCTTAATTAATTCATTACCATATATGTGGGTGGACATCCCAATAGAATCTCTGAGAGAACTGCATCCCATGGAAATCCACTAAGTACATGCTTTTTTAAAGGTCTTCAAAGGACTTGCAGAAATAGAGATGCTTTACCCCCCATTTAAACTGGATAGAAGATCTTAGTTGTTTGGGTGTTATTTATGCACTGCAACGACTGTGTTTGGAATAAAAGTCTACGTGGGATTTGCATTTGAGGATTTCCCCTCCCCTTTCTGGGTGGGAACACTTGTGAGACGTGAGCAAAGATCTTTTCAACCGTACTTCTTCCCTCACTTTATTCTCTGACTGTAGTAGGGTACTTTTTCTTCCACTGACATTTTGACTGTATTCTTCTCTGCTTGTAAATTCCTGACGTGCTACATGGTATTGTCTCTCTTCTTCGTGTTCTTTTGTTCTGCCTCTGCAACACCTTTAGCTTTAATTTTCCTCTAGTTCTGCTAAATCTAATCTAGTTAAGTACTTGTTGTATTTTCCCATTATTCATCTCCATGATACCTGGACAACTTAAAGCTTTTCAGCTTGGTTGCAATAAAAATATTTTTCATCTAACTGGAGTTTCTCCCTGTTGCTCCCGTTTCCTGAGTTGTACCGTTTCCATTGTGGTAGGAAAGCTAAGTTTAAAAACACACAAACAAATAAAAATATAAGTTTAGTGATGAAAATTAGGAGCTCTTTGGTCACTATGGTTGCTCTCAGGGTCTGCCCACTTGTTCCTGTAATTTTGAATCCTGAGGCTTTGGCCAGAGATGATGGTCTGTTCATAGAGGACCAGTGAGTTTGAGCAGAATTTTCCTCTGTAGAGGAATAAGGTCTTAGTCTTTTCTCACAACAAGCTTTATAGCTGCATTAATTCTTGGAATAACCTTCCATTTCTGCATATCCGTTTCTCTTCCAGCTTATTTAAATTCAAGTGAAATGAATTTCTTCCATTATTATCCTTTGTTATACTTTTCTTTGCTGTTAAAATGGTCAAGTCCTCCGGTTAAGGACACTTTATTGAGTCAATGATCAAATCAGTGAAGGAAGTTTCTTCTCTTCAGGACCTGGTATCTGTACCATAGTGAAGGATGTCATAGGGTACTAAAGTTTCTTAGGGTTATGTTTCTAATCACTAAGCTTCAGGTGAAGCTTTCTCAAAACTTGATGAGCTCCAGACAGCTGGAGAACTTTGAAGACCCCAGCAGAAAAGAAAATCTAGCATGCAATATTAGTAAGATGTATTAATGTTTGCTAATGAAAAAATGGCTATAATCTTCTACATTAAAAAGAGTTTCAAGGGAAATTCAGAACAATAGAGCATGTTTTTTTTTAAAATACGAAATTCCTTCATGCTAAGAATTTCCACTTTTAAAACATATAATAAAAAAGATAGTGTTGAGTGGAAAATATTGTAAAAATACGGAGATTTCTCATGTATAGGTCATAACATTATTTCATAAGAAATTATTATAAGCCTCCAAAATTAATATCCTATTCAGCCATTTAAGGCAAATTAAATGCAAACGAAACTTCTCAAATGAACGCATAATGCTTACTGCATTGAGGTTTCAAAACACGTTTGTGATGCTGAGTAGAAAAAAAATCAAACTTACATTGAATGTACTGTGCAAATGCAAATGTCATCATCCATTTCTTTTTATGCTTTTCTGGTTTGTGTTCTTTGTTTTGCAAATATGGTAATTGTAATGCAATGGTATTAAAGTTGGAAGAAGTCATCAAAATTCACCCAGCAAGCACACTCTTCTTCCAAAGTTATTTGGCTCAAAAGTGTAAAATAGATTTGGAATTTTAAGTAACCAGTTTTAAAGCTTATCATGTTACTTTAATATATTCTACTATGGCATGAATGAGATTAGAAATATTGACACGTTAGTATGGAACTACAAAAAAAGAACATGTGTTACTGTGCATTGTATTTTTTTTAAATGGAAGGCTGCACGATGACTTTTTTTTGGCAATATAGATTTTTTAATGCATATACCAAGGCCTTTACTTAAACTTTGAATGGTGTACCTATGTTTGCATGTTTATTTTTTTCATTCTAATAGTTTAATTTCAAGAGTTACCTTAACACATCAGTTTCTCCATACAAGTCCTGTAGGAAATGACTTTTTAAGCCTGAAAGTATTACCTTTGACTTTACGCATTTTATACTTCCATTTGCCCATATCCAGTGATGGTCTGACAACACTGGTAAGAGCTCGCTCATGTTTGCCGCACCACCACTGACTTCGGTGCTCTGTGAAGCAGGCTGAGGGAGTTAAAGAATCTTGCTCCAATACACTGTTTAGTTTGCTCCACAAACAAGCACGCGTTATAGTAGGTATTTTAATGTAACGTGAGTTGTGACTTCAAAATTTGGGTAATCTATGCCATCGTGATTTGTGGGTAAGGAAAATTCAAATACCACCCTAGCATTAACACTGTGTGCTAACGACTTGCTGGTCATCAGTTAGAGTATTGTGACAAGCTGAAGCCAGCGAGGATGTGCTGGCATCTTACCAGTTATGTTTTTGCACAAAAATAATACATTTATAATAATGTCAGATTTCCTGAGGTACATGCTGTGCAGATTGTTATTCTGCACCAGCAAACAACTAGTAAGGAGTTAAATGATGCTGTCCAGATGCGATTCACAGCATAGATAGCAGATTAAGTTCATTAAGAGAGAGAAAACAGAATTACTCTAAATGACTGACAAGGCTTTATTCTGCTATGGTTCAACTGTAAGATGCTGGAGCAGAATAACGGTATGTCACATATGTGGCCCGTAATACTTTGTCAGATATCCTTAGCTTTGTCAAATGCAAAAAATAAAAATAAGCGTGGAAAAAATCCCAAAACTCCACAGTTCTGACAGGCCATAATTAGTGATGAGGCATGTGGCGCACAAAGCTTGGATAGAAGCCTTCAAAAAACTGACCGGCAAGGAAGGGGATTATCACATAACTAAAAAAGAAACACAAGAAAAAAAAGCTTAGTTTCATGCACAATATCTGCGGAACAAGAAAGGTGGAACAACTTTAGGGAACTGATTGTCAGAAAAAAACCCTAAGGGGCAACAAAAGTTAAAACATTTTATGGGGGATTAAAGTTACAGCCTGTAGTGAGAGTGTTGTGCAGTCAATGAAAAATACCTGTGTATTTTCATTTTGCAGCATAGCAGCAAAATCTGTTTGGATCTCATTTTTCTTGTTAAATGTTTCAGCCAACTCTGTATGCGCTGTCTTAATATCCTATTAAGAAACAGGTTAAGATCCTGCGTGCTGTTTGTCAAATTTTAAGATGTAAAGCGATGCTCTTACAGGCTTAGCAACTTTAGTTAACCTCAGCAGCGTTATGGTATGGTTTGAGGGGCTGATTGAATATTACGAGGCTACATGCAAAGCAGATCTTCAGTGATGTGGCATTTGATTAGGGGGGAACTGGGGAAAAAAAAAAAGACATTTTGCAGTTGCAACACTTTCACATTTGTCATCAGAGCCTATGAGTAAAGGGAGATTGTCTCCTTGCTGTACACAGGCACCAGCAGAAAGAAAGTTTTGTGAACAGTATGAGCTACACCTGAGGGCCTGGAATCAGACTGATTACTTGGAAAAAAAGCCAAGAATGTTGAGTTTATAGGAGTCTCCACCATGATGTGCAGAGGATTTTGGAATTACTGCTGTTCTTGGATGGAAGGATAAAGAGGAAAGAGGAGGTATTTCTGTGTGTGTGTATATCGGCTAGTGTTAAAAACTTAGTGCAAGTACAAACAGAACTATAGATTCTTTCTTGTGATGTTTTAGTTGTGTACTCCAGTCTATTAGAAATTTCCTTTAGCTACTGACAATACCAAATGCTAGATCTTAGTTCATCATATGCTTGCTTCAAAAACATCTGTAACCCTGGTGACATAGGAACACAAATGCCATTGGATGTCCATGATACTGGCGAGTGTATATTTTATATAAAGTATCTATAAAATAGAAATATCGATTGCCATAATTGTTATGAGCTACTTAATCATATTTGACAGTGAAGTAAAATGTGAGTAGATGTGATCAGCCTCTCAACTGATACAAATACAAATTAGGATAATTCTGTGAATCAGTAGAGTTATGCTGGTTTGGCCAGGAGGACTTGGCAAAAAATCTGTAAAAGTTGATGTGACTTTTGATCTATATCGGTCAATCTGTCAATAAGTTTTGCTTTTTTCTAATGCAAGAGTTGTTGCTATGTGACACAGATTACAGCAAACACCAATAAGTGTTTATAAATGAGGTGGTTTCAGGTGCTACATACACAATGGTGCTTAAAAACTCACAATATCTTTCATAACAAATTCCATCATCAAGTGTGCCAGCTGAATCAACATCAACCAGTAAACCATTGCCAGGCAAAACCAGGTGATGACCCCAAACCAGGGAAAGGTTTGATGCTACTCAGCAGGAGATAAGCACTCTGTGTTGGCAAATAGCCTTGCACAACCACAGGCTGAAGGTTTTCCAGAATTCGAGGAAGGGCCGTGGCTGACTGTTTGCTTTCAAGAATCTCTTTGCTTTTTGGGTCTGTGTTCCTTAGACTTCTGTTTATGTACTTGTCTCAATAGTCTGTGCATGTGGGGCCTATAAAAATACATTCTAGTTGTATGAATTATGGAAACTAAATATAGCTGGCCTTTCCATCTGTATGTGCTGGAAGCACTAAAATATATAACTACTCCAGGTAGCAGTTCTTCAGTAGATGAAGTTTTTTCTCTGGTGAAGCTTTTTCTCTGTGTCACTGTGGGTAAATCAATTTTCCAGCATGGTGGGTCATAATCTGTCAATGATTCTGTTGTCTTTAGAGTTGTTCTCGTTCAATTGAGATGTAAACATGAGGGGACTTCAGTGAAAGCTTTGCTGCATAGCTTTCCTTTCAACCTTTTTTTTTTTAATTTTTTTTTGTGCATATATGAATGGACTAGAGCTGTTTGCAACTAAATTTATATAAATATAGAAATTAATGAGATTTTTCTATCTAGTATAAACAGGAAAAGTTAAGAGCTTTCAGTTTTGCCTGTTTTTAATATTCCTGTTTTGTTCCAAAATCTATTTTTAAGGGCTAAATTCTATAAAATGTTTTAGGTTGGGTTGGTAGATGCAATTAACTTCAACAGTATTCCTTTTCAGGTCTAGCTGAATCCATAATGTTTCCTTGTTTTTGTCAGGTTGATCAATACTGTATTCATTTTTGCAGCACTAAACCTGAAGTTCAAACTAATAGCATTTGCGAACCCTAAATAGAAAAAGGTGTGCGCCTGGCTTTATTTAGAGATTTCAAGTCTTGTTTTGCAGATGTGCTGATGTTTCTGAAACCATCAAGCTTTGATTATATTGGTTAATGCAATTTAAAGATTTTTAGAGTTCTTGTTTAACCTTCAGCTTGAGATAAGGACTGGTGATGGTTTCAGGGAGGGAGCGATAGCAATTTGGGAGAAATACCGTATGCGAGCATTTGCAGCTATTACCATTTAAATAGCCTGTGTCAACCTAAACAATACACAAGGGTTTGGATGACATTTTTTGTGGGAATTTGATTCCAAGGATCTTTACGGTACGAGTACATGATCCAAAATGACATATTATAAAGATATTCTGAGCTGGGGCAAACACATCTCAAGCAAAGGATGATGGTCAAAACTGCAGCCAGCACAGAAGGAGCAACAAATAACAAATAGATGGAAACGCTTTAAATTTGGTCCTGCAATATGTACAGCACTATATTGTGACATTTATCAGAGAAATCTCATCTTCCCAAGCTTCTTCCAATTTTCTACAGCCTATTTGAATAGGTCCACTTCTATTAGGACCAAATGTAATGGGCAAGTAGAGTTTTTGTTTCAGCTCTGTGGAAGAATATCTGTACAAATCCTGACCTCTGAGTTCCTTGATCTGTAAATATTGTACATTGGCCCACAGGTACATGCCTGAATAACTCGTTAAGGTTAGTGTTTCAAATTCAACTAGGAAAGAATTTTCAGGACTGAGGATTAGGGGAAGTTGTATTTTTTGGCTTTATTGTTTTTATTGCATAAAAATCCTCCGTGGATTTTTATGAGAACTTCTAGAGGAATACACAGTATAGTATAAATAAACCAAGGTCTGGGTAAAATAGGGTCCAGGAACTCTGAGTTATAAATTTGCACTGGGAATGTTAGGCAGGAACGAAGAACGCTTGCAACCTGCTCCTGCCGTGCCGTGGTGCAGGGAGCCCTGAGCACAGGGCTGGAGGGGTGCCAGCGCCCACCAGAGCCGAGCAGGGGCGAATCGAGAGGGAGAATGCAGCTTTTGGTATCAGAATCTGCTGTCTAGATTGATTTTTTTAGAATACCGAGTTCGTGTTAAATTACAGCTTAACTCTTAATTGTGTAAGTGTGACACTTTCATAACAAACACAGGCTGCCTGGGTTCAGCTGAAAACAATCTGACACGTTTGATTCATTTTAATTGTGGGGATGTTTTTTATGTCATCTGCTGAGTGGGTTTGGTACTTTCTTCCAAATCTAGCTTTGAGTGCTTGCAAGGAAAGAAGAAAACAGATACCAAGAGGAACTGGAGTTATTAGTTGTGGGAAGTGTGCCTACAAAATTTGTTTTAAAACTTTGAATACTTAATTTTTGTAACAAAAAAGATTTCAAAGTTTGACGAACAGCTTTTTCTGGCTGTATTCGTTATCCACAAAGCTGTTTACATTCTTTGCTTAAAAAGATTTGTTCTCTTTTAATAAATAGATAGGAATGGATCGGTCAGTAGTAACATTTAAGATGTAGTTTCTGTTTGCAAGCAGAAAGTTTCACTTAACACTCCAGTTGCATGAAAGGTGATGTGTGGCACAAAGCAGTAGGGACACCATAGCATTGACCTTCGGGATACAATAGGAGAAATAGTGTGAATGACAACATTGACAATGTTGTTATGTTACTGTTATTTATTTCTGCAGATGTGCTCTAAAGTGATCTATGCCTGGGAATCTCCCTGGCTTAGTATATTGCCAGTGCTGTGTTTAATGGGGCTATATACTGTCATATTTATCTATTTAAATATTCTTTATATAGCTGTCAGTCCATTACCTGCCTGTGAAGTACCGTCTGAAAAAAGATTCCTTATTTTTACTTTTCCTGTTTGATATTATCTATGGAGAGATGATACATGGAGAGATATGTATGTGTGCATACCTATATACAGACATAGACACGGTATGTCTGCAGTTGTGTGGGCCACGAGAATCGTAGAGATGGTTGTTCACACTTCAGCTACTTCCTGTAAACTGATTACAATTTTAAAAGCTCATTGTGATATAAGATATGCTTATGATGATTTTCCAATTGAAAGCTAGTCTGATGTACACTGATATCTTGCTAATAGATGTTGTATGACACATGTTCAAACAAAAAAATGTACTCTTTAAAAAGCACACTCAACACTACTGACAATGTTAAATGATGCAACCCCATCAGTTTTGAACCAAGTTGGACTTCATCACCATTTATAATTCATTTGAATTCCTCTTAAGCTCTGCTTCAAGCATATCCTAGGTGTTTAGACTGAAGAAAGATAAAATGCATAGATGTATATTGCTGCCTAATAAATCTCCCTCATGTTTTTCATTTGCAGAGACAGAGTAGCCTGACCTTGGAAAAGGGCTATAATCCAGTGTCTTTATAGAGATGAGGAAGCAACTTTGACAAGTAGAAGTTAAACCCTAGATGGTCCAGGACTATCTAGCTGTTGCTTAATCTTCTTAATACGGTAAGACAAATCCCATTCTTCATTTTTATATTAACATATTTCAATTTTATTACAGTTTTTAACTCTTAAGTAGAGCTGCAGGAGCTTGGATAGAAATGCCAGGCGAGCACACACATTATAAAGAAAAAGAACTCAGCTCAGCAAGCTCACAAGTTTCAAACACCTTATTTTAAATGGCTGTGAGTGAGGAAAAATTAGGGCATTGAGCAAGCCCACGTAACTACTGCAGAGACAATGTAGTAAGAAGTATAAGAAGAGAATTAATTACTATTAACAATAAAGTGCATTTATTCTGGGTAGTACTTGCTGTCAAAATAGGATTCCTAAGTGAGCACAGGCTTAGAAACATCCATTTCTGATTTTTACCTGCATCGTCAGCAAATTT
Source organism: Rynchops niger (assembly GCA_013400035.1). NCBI lineage: Eukaryota > Metazoa > Chordata > Aves > Charadriiformes > Laridae > Rynchops > Rynchops niger. The sequence continues at coordinate 58,782 of VXBH01006860.1, read as the reverse complement.
CATATTTTTGGGAACAGATATGATTATCCCCAGTTGTTTCTGAAAAGGAACACGTACTGTCAAGGTTAATCTTCATGAGGTGACTGCCTGTTATTACAGTGCACAGACACTGACCAGAAGGATTTCACTTTGAAAACTATTTCTGGAATTGCAGCTCTTTCCCACATCTCTTTTTCATTTCTCTCTCTCAAACTAGTATAATAGATATTATTCTATATTTGAAGAAATTCTCTGCCACTGAGTGGATAACATATGCCATTAAAGCAGTCAAATAACTGAGTCATAGTTGAAGTTGGCCAGATTAATTATGGACATAAATAATATTTTCAACAACCCATACCTTTTATTTGAAGATGAGTTATATATCTTATGGTTAACTTTAAAACATTTTAACTCCTTTTCAAACATGGGGACAGAGAGCCTATTGTGTCTGCTCAGTGTATGCTTTGGATATTTAAAATTTGTGATTTGAGCTGTAGGGTTGTCCATGTATGTCACTGTGGTTGCTATCATTAGATTATATGACACTTTCTAGGAAACTTGTCCGCTTCTGGGTTTATTTCTCCAGTACAGAATTATTTTTCGTCTGTAAATAAAGCAAACAAAATCTACTAATAAACCAAAATTCAATACTGGCAAAGATTTGTGTGAAAATTCCCACAATGAGTAATATATCATAAACAGTCCGAATTAAAATTGATTCTGCTCAAGTGCATTGTTCTGAAAACATTTCCCATGTTTCACTAGCTTTAAGTTTTACGATCCCATGCGGAATAAACTTTTTAGAAAGTAAAAAATTTTCAATCTAAGTCAAAACACCCCAAATCAAGCTTTGTACCTTCACTGTAAGGGTGTCAACAATATTTAGGAAACTGAATTTTGAAGGGAGGATTTTCAGTCTACCTGCTCAGATATTGATTCTATTCAGCATGCTCGTAAATAACCTTAGAAAGGGGTGATTAGTTATGAGATACAGACTGCTGATTGATTAAATATTTTTGAATACTCAAAAGTAAAGCTGGCTCTAAAGAAGTGAAACATGATTTTTATGAAGCTGAATGATGGATGAAATTCAGTTTTTGTGAATGCAAAGGAATGCTTGTCTTTAAATATGCATTTTGACTTAGTAATTACGATTCAGGAGGGAGATTTTAGCATTATTGTGATTAGTTCAATAAAACTGTTGCCTCAGCGCTAGTTAGAGGAAAATACAGGTTTACAAAACATCCAGGAAAAAATAAAAAAACTAAAAAAGGAGTACAATCCTTTCAAAATCTAGATTGCATTGTTATCTTGAATATTACAGAAAAGATTGGTAAAAGTCCCCGGAGGAACTAGAAGAGCTACAAAGAACAATAACAATAACGGCATGGAAGGGTTTCTTGTTGAGGACCAATTAAATGGCTATGTACCCTCTTCTTGGAAAAGAGGTAACTAGGGTTGTGGCAAAGGTCTAATAAATGGCAAATGCTGTAGTTCTTGTAACATAAGGATAGAGGTGTCCTGAATAAAATAATCATGCAGCAGTTTTAAAAACAATGAAAGGAAATATTTGTACTGTAAATGCATAATTAAATTGTGGAGTTCCACGTCAGAGGGTATGATGGAGATCTGAAATGTGAATAGGCTCAAATGGGATTTCATTACTTCGTGCTGTAATGAATAGGCGTAAGTTTGGGGATTTTAAAGAACATACAGTCATCAGATACAATTCCTGCCTCTGCTTTCGGATATAATATCCTGCTGGAAGGACATGCCATTTTGTATTTTCCTAGTTTCTTATAGTATTTCCCAACTGTGCACCTTTGTTCAAACAAAATATGGCTGTTCTTGTGATCTTCAGACATTTGCGAATGGGATTAATTTTATCGCTATAAACAGGTTCTCTATGAAGTGTGATATTAAATGCTTGCATATGTTTACACTTTAATCTTGTGAAGTGCACCTGCAAGACATCCATGCTAAAATGTGCTATGCTTGAAAAGAACTCATCGATGGTCCATGTGCTTTCTCAGTATGTTCATGCGTATGAGCTTTGCCGCACACTGTCAGTATTTTTGGCAGTCGCGGGTGATCATAAGGACAAAAGTGCAGGTGCAAATTTAGGGACTGGGCTTTGCTTCTGTGTGCTTGCTGTTGCTTTGATTGGAAAATTTGCTTCTGATAATATAGTCTCATCAGCTGTCATCTTGAACTTTGGGCTAACAATTTTATGTGGATGAAAATTAAAACTGAAGAAAGAATAGCACTGAGCTTCTCTTTTTCTGTTTAGGCTCTTGTACCCCTTGCAGCATTCTGTTACCAAGTTGTAGACCAGTCCTCAATCAGGAGCTGAAATGTTCCCCCTTATGTGCACCCATGCTTTTTCCTTTCCTATGAAGAAGCAATTTAAATGATTTTGCAATGCATGTGCTGTTGGTGATTTTTGGGGTTGGTGTGTAGCCTGTTTCACTCTATCTGCTTATAAATTTCAGGACCAGTTAATTATTTTAAGGTTTTTATTTGGTGCTTTTTTTTTTTTTTTTTAATTTTGTGCTCCATAAAGATGTTCTGTTGGTTTATGGTAAACGGTACAAGTTTGTGGATGTATGTCAGGTATCTCAATTTACAGGATTCCTTTTCTTGTCAAAAGGAGTCCCAGGGAATGGAGGAAAATGGACTAAGAAAGAAACAAGGTAACAAAAACAGAAGGAGGAGAAAATAAATTAAGTGAAATTTTGAAATAGCCCATGTGAGAAAATGTATTGTCAGCAAATTCTACAAAGTTTTTTTGGTATGGAATGAGGAAGAAACATATTTCAGAAATACAGGATACACTTTGATTCCCTAAAGCCTCTCCTTTCTGCTTTGGCCTAAATTTGACATGCTGGCATGTCTTCCTCATAGCAAAAGTCCTGGAAAGCAAAAAACGGTGCAGCTGGTCCTTGGCTAATTCATTGCTAAAGGGAAATCTTAATTCAAGCCTTCTTAATTATGTATTACCATGTCCTTGGAAGGGATCAGATGTTGCATAGAATATTCCATGTCAGGGACAGCTTCAGAGAACACCGGGCAGGGAATATACGTTCTTTGGAGATTGAGGTGTTTTTAAAATAGGTAATGTTACACAGAGGTAGAGTTTTGGAAAATTTGGCCTTTGCTTTGTGTTTGCAAATTTCGGGCACTCTGCCTGTAACAGTACACTCATCCCGGCGTTTCTGCCAGTCACCTGCCACTTGATGTGATAACACCCAGAAATGCTTCTTGCCAAGTCCCACAGGACTCCCTGTTGCTCTATGCTCAAAGATTTAAACCGGATTAATAAGCAACCATGAGAACCAGAGCATGAAAAGAACCCTGAAATATCTGGGAGGCCTGCGCTGGGCTCTCAGAAGTCACAGCGCTCTTTGGCGTCACACAAAGTACAATGACGTAAGTGCCAATGGATATCAGCTGAGAGTGAGAACAAGCTGGTGATGCGTGCTTTGGACAGCATCTGTGGACCACTCTAGCTCCGTTGACAGCCTAAGCAAAATGTTGCATTGACTCAAAAAGAGTATTTTGCAATATTGCAATTGCAGTATCTCAAGCTGGGATAATTCTGCTTGAAATGTGTATGTAGTGTTAATTTTCCCAATGGGAAAATGAAAAAATGTTGGTCAAACCGTTTCCTCTCATAGAATACTGAAATTGCACTTTTTAGTAATTGGTTTTAAAAAAAAATGCTCAGTTTAGTATCTGGAAGTGTGAGATTAATATCCTTGACTAAAAGTTGTCTCCCTATCCAAACAGAAATTCTTTCGCTCTTTGTGTCCCTTGCAGGGTGTTCACATGGGCTCAGTCTTTGGTGTGTTGACAATAAGGAAGAAACAGTGCTTTTATAGGCTTCTGAATGTATAAACCATTGATTTATATGGGTATGAGAGCACCCCTTTTCATAATCAAATCATAGGGGTGAAGAGCTTTCAGTAAAATGTTTCATAATTTGCTAGAGAGGCTTTACAAAATCTCTGATCCTGAATATCTTTTACCTTAAATGATTTGTAGTAAGCACGAATGTTTGGCCCGTCCGTTTCTTTTTGTGGGTACCTAGCAATGTCTAGAAAGTCCAGGTTATTTCTTTTCAAACATATTTTGCTCTTCCTTGGGCCTTTTCAGACTCAGCTACTTCTTAAATTGTACAGCCAATGTATTTGGAAAACTTGTCTCATTATGATAGAAGACACGACCAATTAAATCACACAATGCATCTGTGTGGACGACTGAGTGAAGAGATAATTTTATTGTATGCATATATTTCTCCAGATACCATTGTCTTATGCTGAGAAACAAGTGAGTCTAGCCAAATACGTAAACAGATGATGCTCTTTGTGTGGTGTTTGTTAATGGTATCTCCTGGAATACTTGGTGTCTATTTCACAAATGAGAAATGTGCAGCCGTTCTCAGAAATACTTCAGTAGCCGTCCTGTAGCTCAGTGAAACAAAGCCTGGAGTATTTTCCTCTGATTTTTAATTAATATGTCCGCTTCTCCATAAAACCAAATCCAGTGGGATCTTACTGAGACTGTTAACTCTTGTGAGAGTATGCTACATGTCAGCAAACTCAGAGGGAATTGGAGGGAGAAAATAGTTAGCTTTTTAATTTATTCAGACAATTTTGAATTCTCAAAAGTATGTTGTCTGTTGGCAGTGCATTAAATATATTTTCCCCCTTTCTTCTTGAAAATATTTGTACCTTTGAAAAATCCTGTCTGCTCAGATATAAGTGCTCTTGACTGTATTTAGCTTATTCTCAGTATTTCCAAGGTCAGACTGACAGCAACATTCCAAGGACTCAAGAACTGGATTCTGATTTGAGTCTCAGCAGTGTAAACCTGTGGTAAGATGTGACATTTCAGTGATTTTACTTAGACTGTATTTTTGAGAATAGAATATGACTTTTATTATTACACCAAATACAATTTGTATGTTAAAAAAGAAAAAAAAAATGACAAGCTCAACCTGCTTTAGACCCATCATTTAAGTCAAAATTCATTAAAAAGAAATTCTACAGAAGAAATCATATTGGCATTTCAGGTGCAGACTGTAACTGAAAAATGCTTTTATATACAGATTCATGCCAACAGTTTTCTGTCCAGCAGGTGACTTTATACATTAAAAGGTTTGTAGAAGTGGAGATTGTAATAGGATGAACAACCTTGATAAAACACTTTGATTCCTATCTTTGAAATTTTTTCCCTATTACATTTGCCTTAGCTGGTGCTGCTGCAGTTAAGGGGATGTCAGCGCTTCCATTGTAAACTCCCTTCACGGGGTTTTATGACTTCATGGTAAAAAATAGCTTTTGTCTGAAATACTGCAGAATTTTTTTTTGAAAATAACTCTTTGTTCAGCTAAATAGTGAATGTTAACTTGAAAAAACACATTTATTGTAAATGAAAAGGCAATCTTCAGCTAAGTAATATCACCTCAGATTAATAAAAATGACAGTATTTTAAAAATCCAATTTTGTTTTCACAGTTAAGGTTGTTTGTTTGATTACCTTTTTTGCATTGCACTTTGTTTAGACAGGGAAAATCAATGCAGTTAGTTTCAGTGGGCTGGTAATCATTTTCACTCTCAGGTTGTTAGTGCCACAATATTTAAGATGCAATAGCTCCAAGGTAAGTTTGATGAAAACAACTGCATGTATTGGAATTTTCTGAAAAGTTCTAACATTATATCCATCAATTTTTGGTTGCATCTATCTGTCACAATCCAGCAGCATTTGCCCGCTCAGCTCTGATTTCTCCCCTCTTGCCTGGGAGTCTTCTTGCGATGAGCCTAGCTTTCGAAGACGCTATCTGCGGTTCATCCTTCCTCCCGATTCTGAGGGGCTGTTTTCACAAACAAGAGCTGGAAGATGAATGAACTGGGAATTCAGAGCGGTGAGCTCCTTTCCCTGCCCTCCTTCTCTTGTCTCCTTGCAAGCCCAGGCTTTGCCCTCTCTTGTTGCCTGACTTGTGACAACGCACCTGACTTGTTTGTTGAGTTCTTCTGGCTTTTGAGTTTATGTTCTAAGCAGTGACTTTGCTGTCGTGTAGCTTAGCAAAAATACATCGTAATGGAAATGTCAGTCACTTCTGTCACAGCGGCCTCAGTGCTGTAACAAATAACCTTCCGGGTGGAGGTATAAGTTTAGCATTTACAGGTTTTATTTGGGGATAGCTATAAGAGAACGGTGATGCTTCCTTTTAAATCTTGGGTTTTGAAAGTGCTAACTGAGGCATCAGGCTTTAAAGGCTTTTTCTTGTGAACATACTGTCAGAATTCAAGACTCAGGAAAAGACAATCGGGGAGCAGAGGCAGCTTAGAGATCTTTGGGCAGTGAAATGCAGCTCCCTTCTGGAACAGGTTAGAACATGGAGGGATTTGCTCTTCCTGCTAATGCTGGGAAACCAATACGGTTTTCTCTCCTTGATGAAAACACAGCCGAACGAAGACCTGTGTTTACTCTTTCTTTAATACTTTGCAGCTCAGATCTTCAGTGTCCTGTGAGCTCATTATTTGTCTTTATCTGCTAGTTTATGCAAGGCACATACTGTGAAATACAGGAATCAGCAGCTAAATGCTCACTCATTTGTTACTAAATAACTATCTTATTCTTGATTATGCTGTTTTCCCCTTGTTTACAAAACAGAATTAACTACTTTTGTGTAATTCACTTAAGATGGTTATTCTGGAGTTATCGAACGCCTTTCTGTTGGAGAAGGCCCTATCGAAGGGTAACAGCGACAGTATAAGGAATAGCCTGCAAGCACTTGCAAAGACAGGATCTAATATGGCAAGAAATTGCGTCACTACTATTGTTTGCAAACAAGAGTCATTAGATTTGACTGTGAAGTCTTTTTAAATGTGAAAATCCTTTAATAAGGGATTTTTAAAATGCCTATCTCAGTTTATTGAAAACTACCCTCATTTGAAATTTGTAGACTGAATATATTGCTTTTGTAATTCAAAACACTAGGCAAATTTGTTTTGTTTTGTGTTAGGAAATATTAGAACCATACAAAAGTGATACGAAAGCTTTAACTAGAAAAGGTTTAGATTTGTGATGCAAATGAATTCATGAAAATGATCCACTCGCAGTAGATGAATAATGGAGCTAAGTTATTGGAAAGTAAAGATAATAACAGTATCTCTGGAAAGACTATGTGAAAGACTTTTCAGTATCTCTGGAAAAATGGCATGAGAGGACCTGGCTATTTTGACTTCTGGTTGTTCATGTTTGCCACGTACAATGCAGATTGAAAAAAATCAGAGTTGCGTTGCTAGTCAAGTAACATTATCTAAAAATGAGCTTGAGACAGGATTTCTTTGTTGTTCATTCCCTTCGAATATATTGTAATTAATCATGAAATTCAATTCAACTGTGAAATGAAATAAGTGAAGAGAGAAACCTCCTTTGTATGTAGCCTCTGCAATCCCTAACAGCCCACTGACCTCTTGATATTACTTAAGTGAAAACTGATCCTTCTCCTTCCACCTGCATTTTGAAGGAAAGGTTGACGAGCGTGTTGGGCTCTACCTGCCAAATACAGTCAAGGAGGGACTATGACGGTAGCCGGGATTGAGAGTCTCAAAGCACAGGGGTTGTCTCTCTTGCCTTCACTTGAAGAGGAACAGCTGGGGCACTTTCCCTCTTCCAATGATTACTTTATGAAAAATAATTTATAGTAGAGCCTGAAATGTTCATACATGCAGATAAACTCCCTGACCACTTTCCCTTCCCATAATCCATGTGTTCTAAATTTCTCTGTTGTGCAGCAGGATGATTGCAGTACAATTGTCTCCAACCAGTGACAGCCTAAAACTGGGTAGCCACAAGTTTCTTTTCCTGGTAAGAGGTGCAGTAATAAATCCTTCATGAGAGAAAGAAAGCGCATTTTAATTTTCTATACTCATCTGTGTCGTCCTTTTAACTACAGAGTTATTGACAAGGAGTGTGCTCAATAAACCCATATTCTCCTCATCTGGCTGTTTTTTCAAAGAGAAAAGTATAAGCTTTGCGTAGTTTTTTGGTGAAAGGCTGCTTTCAGGGAGGAACTTCAGACAGCATACTGCAAATGAAGCCTCTCCTCAGCCATCAGGGAAGTGTGGATGAGGACTGACGTGATTTCAGCCTTTCCCTTTTGCCAGGTTTCTCATGTTGACTTGTGGCATCTCTGCTTTTGTGCTTGGCGTGGGCCATTGTGACAACCTGGTTTTGTATTTAATGATGGGAGATGGCACTGAACAGTTAGTAGTCATAGAATTTATTTTTATGATATACTGTTCTTTTTCAGTATAGCACTATATGGCAAGGACATTTGTTATTTCCGAATACGATTAGGTGACTTCTCCATCTTTTGTAAGGCCAAAACTGCAGATATTTTGGGCTGTGTATGTGAGCCTGTATTCTTTCGGGAATAAAGTATAAGACTCTGTAAAAACTCTAGCTAATAAGCAGTAAATTTATCTGTCAAGTTATTGTCCTTTTCCCTTGGTTTATTCTTAGGCTACAACACTTAGTTTAGAATACGAATTGAGAACAGCTTCCCTTGACTCTCTTGCACCCTCTCCGTGCTTCTCTGATACAGAAGGGTTAGCACTGAATGCAGTTGTCCCTGTTTCAAAATAAAATATTGTCCGGTCTGTCGTCAGGGAAAGCAGCATAGATAGTGTGAGAGTTTCTTTAGATAATTTTGCTTTAGGATGTATCTATGCAAGAACAGGCTTTTTGAGGCAGGCTTACATTCTCCGGCTCCTGCAGTCCTACTCGTATCAGCCATCAGTAAAGTCAGTGCTTACCGCATCTCTAGTAATGCTCCTCATTCTCATCTTTTTTTCTGGTTTTCAGGGACTTAATTGTCCTGAAATAATTAGAAGAGGTTGAAGAGGGTGGATACTTTCTTTTTCAACCAGTAAGTGGATAAACAATATAAGCAAACTATTAGAGTGAGAGAATACCTTGGTTCATCAGCTGAAAGTGTTACAACAATATGGACTGTATGCAATAGAAAGTGAACGTAACATCATCTTACTGCTTGATTACCTCTGCCTGACTCCCTCTAACTGACTCAGTTTGAATTATTATCTCCTTGCCTCTTCACTTTACCATCAAATTTCTGTTTTAGCGATTATTTACAAATATTTTGGTGTTCCTGCAAGGTATCAATTTGGCTATACTGGAAGTATTTCATTTATCTGTAGAAGTACGACGGAGACAGTAGAGCAGCTTGTTGTTGTATGAAAAGGTACTGGTTTCTCAGTCCATTCTAGTTTTATCTTTCCTCTGCAGGCTGGTTACAGGCATGTTATTGTAATGCTGGTGTGTGGGTGTGGTTTTTGTTGTTGTTGTTGGTTTTGTTTTGTTTTGGTTTGTTTTGTTTTTTTTTTTAAATATATGTACCCATTCGCTGTGTCCTATCATGCTGCACATCGGGACTCACAGCCATCTGATGATGACGTTTGACTGATGTCAGTTTAAGCGCATTTTCAAGTGAGCATTCCAGAAAACCAAACATCAACTCTCAACACCAACATCTGCTTATAGCTACTTTTTTTCTCATGAAAAATAAGTTACACCATAATCTTACTTTAAGTAGTTTCTTAAAGTGTAGGAGGGGGCAAAGTACTTTCTTTAGATGGAAATCTCTTTCTGGCTATGCTGCTGCTTCTATTCATTCTCTCCTTACACAGAAATGTCATTTTAGCTCTCCTTCTTTCTCCGACACTTGATCATGGATGAGTTGTATAGCTCTAGTAACCCAGCAGAAAACTGTAGAGGTCAATTCAAGAAGAAGCCAGAATGCTCCTGGCCCAGAAAGCACTCCGTGTGCTGAACAGTTTCACTTAATTGTTCATCCCTCCCTCTCTTAATCTTAGACTTACTGTAAAGTGCTTTTATGTGTAGAGTGTTTTCAGATGAGTTAAGGCATGTCAAAGCTGGAATACAAAAGGGTATGTTTAGAACCTGTGTGCTGAAATGGCTTTCTTATGGCTTTGGAGATTTGGTTGAGATGCTATGAATACCTATTCCTTATTCCTATGTCTCAACCTTATTCTTATCTCAACATTATAGAATATAAATTGGCTGGGACCAGTAGGCCATACTATGGACTTGGTTGTTCACTGAGTGTTGTAAGTGCTAGAAACATCCATTTTCTTAGCTGTTATTAAAATGTAGTTTAAAAAAATACAAACAGATGAAAAAAAATCAATGCAGTGATAATATACCAGTCATATGCTATTTAGAATAATTTGTTTCATTTATTTCCGTGCTTATCTTTTATTAAGTCTTTGTCTATATCAATGCAATTAGAGCCTGTGTTTATAGCTCAGCTTTGTATTTCAGTGATGCTGTTAATATATGACACGTACTTGCTTATGTCTTAGCCCCTATTTCTCTCTGCGTATGCTAAGACAGAAAGACTTGTTGGGTTATTGTGTGATTAAATGCTGATACGTCTGTCCTACAGATCTGTTCAAGACTGTAGTTTATTAAAATATTCAATGTAGATTAAAACATCATCATATTAAAACATCATCATATAATAAACTGCAGTAACCGTCTCCTCAGAATATTAAGTAAATGCAGATAAATGACACATTATCTAGGTGTCTGTGTAGAGAAAAAATAATGTAAGTTTTCATCACCAGTTGTGAAAGGAGAAAAATGCTTTATGGTACTTTAGATAATGCAGTTCTGAAACAGACCTTGGTGCCCCACTTCAAGCATAATCCATATAATGGCTATATTGCAGTGAGGATAAAATCATTTTATAAGTACCATAAAAGTGCAGTCTGCCATGGTTTCCCAGTTTTTCCCTTTTCCAGTTCCATTTTTAAATCAGACTTAAATAGACTCCCAGCAGTAGTTTATCTGTGCTGCATCAGAAGATAGATATTTTGGGTTAGTGAGAACAAAAACCCCTTTAGGTAGTAATTGCTGCTCTCTCATGAACAGTTAGCAGAGAGCATCTCATTCCTCCAAAAACCAAAAAAATTGAGGTTATTTTCAAGTACCCTTGCAAACAAAAATAATCCTGAACTATATATTTTAATAGGGAAAATACTAGCATATGTGATTAGAAAGACATTTACCTCAATGATGAAAGAGATTTGTTATTATGTTAAAAACCACTAGTGTTGACAAGGACAGCTTTAGAAAGCAAGTAATTTTCCATTTTAATATCAATTGTGGCATTTATTCATATTTTAGAAGCCAGGGAGCATGTCTGTGAAAATCAAAAGCTGTAAGAAAGCAGTACTTTACCGAGTGCTTCCTAAAATGGACATATTGTTTAGCTATGGATGGTCTGGCTGTGCCATTTATTTGATACACGTACACAATGTATTTGTCATCAGCATGTCCGGATGCAGTTAAATAAACGGTAACGTAGGAAAAGCGCTTTTCAAAGCAGTGGGGAAGAGATCTGAAGCTCTTGTTTGTATATTCTCCTTAACAGAATGATTCTGATGGGTTATCTGGAACTTTCTTGTAGCTACACGTCACCCTGATAAATAAGGGTATTGGTCCATCCAACATTTTCTAGGTGTTGTTCCCCCTCCCCCACTACCTTCTGCAGAAACTTGTGGGTAGGTGATAACTGTTGCGTTGGTCTTCTATAAGGATCAGCACTGTTGTCTCTAGTTCAGGCAAGCAGGGAAGTCTGTTACGGAAGGTTATTTACTGTTGCTGTTACCGTTAACAGGCAGTAGTGAGGAGGTAGGAGGGGAGGGGGGCTTTGAGACAGCTGTGGGAATGTGATTTGCTTCTGTTGCTCTCTGATAACCCAGCCAAACACCTTCATTCTTGTAGTGTCTTTCTCCAGCCGTTTATACCAGTCTGGAAGAGTAGCAGTTGTGATAGTGCTTATCCCATCTTTAAAGAGTTAAGATTTCACAAATGTAATGTCTTTTTTTGGTTGCAAACAGTAAAAAATATAACAAAGCAATAACAGAAGAGAGGCTCACCTGCTCACAATCCATCTTCACAAAAAAATACAAGGCACATCTATGTTTCATCCCATGTGTTACTAGAATACTTTGCCTCTGCAGTACAAACCTCCACAAGCCAAAACATATAATTACTGCAACTCTTTCACCTTTACGTTGTGTCTACAGACCTGAGATGCTCAAGAAAACTTATTTCAAACTGTGGACAGGAGACACAAAACGAGAGAACAGCAGGAAGTCTTTCCAAAAGGAAAATATTACATTATAAGCTTTGAAATAAAATTGAAATTCATTTAGTTTGAATGAAAGAAGTGCAGGAAATGGTACAGCCTTCAGTTACTACAAGGTAGTGTCGTGTTCTGAATATCTGACAGCAAAAGACAACCAGTTTCAGAGGCAAGTCACTGAAGAACATGCATTGTACTGACACTTCAAGTAGAAGTAATATTTTTCTTCCCATTATACATGATTTTTCTTAGATATTTGTTAGCTTGTGTCAGGAAAATGTGACTGTTTCACACTACGTGGACCTGTGCTAGTCTGAAGGCAGTTTCAGAGGCATCTGAGTGTAGGTTAGATTTCTACACAAAATTCAAATGAAATAGGTGTTTAATTTCCCTTGCATACCTGTCCAGCATTATGTGGAAAAGCTGTCTTTCAAAGTAATTTTGAGAAGGCACCTGCTATGGCAAAAATAACCCCAAAGTAAAACCAACTTCTCAACTTTCTTCACCAGTTTACAGGGGCTGAAGCTCAGAAGAAGGTTACACTGAGTGTTACTCTGTTTAAGAAGTTTTTACTGAGCTTGAGGTCTGCCACCACTGATGTGTGTATCTCGGGATCCTGTTTTGACCAGACTGGTGTGAGGCTTTTACAGGTGCATAGGTTGGTTAGGTGGCCCTTTGTATTCATGGTTCACTTTTCGAGGAATTCCTTCAGAGCATTGACACAGTGCAACCTTGAGGTACGTTCAGGATCCCAAAACATGACCTGAAAGGGGTGCTGCTTCCCTAGTACGCCAGTGTGCAGGGATGCTTGAGTGCATCTTGGAGGCAATAGAAAGTGCTGGCTGCAGCCCGGGTTTGAGCTTGACTGCGCAGCTCTTTGGACCAAGTTGTACCTTTGTCAATTGATAAGGTATTAGTCTAACCACTAATGAGTTAGGGACCCTACCAGTATCCCAGTAAGAATCTCTTCAGCTTTGTATTGGCCATATAACTCTTCTGATTCTTTTGGGGTTTGCATCAATAGTTGAGTGGGGGAAACAAACAAAAAATCCGTTTATTGGTTTAATTTTTACAGGAAGTTTGTTTCAGATTTCTATCATTACTTGTGACTAAGTTCTAGCTTATTTCACTGATAAGTTACCTGTGTTAAATGTTCCCCTGACATTGTCTTAATTTCCACAGATTTTTCAGTTCTACTAGAGATTTAACTTTTTCCTTATTCCATTCAGGATTTTATTAGGTCATTTTATTTCTACTACTGCATCCTTTTCCAGCAGTCAGTAAGAGGCAGGATGTTGGATAGGCATGCTTTGCTCAGGATCTGAATTCTGGCCAGACCCTCAACATAACAAAAGAATTGACTCCAAATCAGCTTGGACCAGTGACTCTGAAAGATACAGTTCCCCATCTGTGAGTCCACTTTATTTCCTGTTCTCTTCCAGCTAAAGTGCCTTCTGAGGAGACAAATCGTAGGGGAGCTATTATCCCTTATAGATTACCTACACTGTTGGGTACTTAATACTAAGTATGTTACAGGTAGGAAGCTGTATGTCCTAAAAAACATTAAATGAAACATGGAAATAGCACGTTTTCTTCTCTGGTTTATAAAACCAAGTAAATGGGCTTTGCATAAGAATTATTTGACGTGTTCATAAATGCGGTGAGGTGCCTTGTTGCTTTAACTATTTTTCATTTCCACCCTTTCTAATAGGATCCTCCTCTTTGGAGGATCCTTTCTTGAAATGACAATCAAACAGTGAGTGAATTCTTGGCCCCTTGGAGCAAAAACCAAAGCTCTGTTTATTTCAGAGAGTCGCTCACCATTCTGTGCTGTTTCTTGAGCTGACAGCCAACCTTCAGAAGTCTGTGGCATTCCACATTGTGGATTTCTTGGCTTCTTGTGGCTGTCCCTAGCCTGGCTTGAGAAGTAAAGAATCATCCCTACAGATTTTTTTTTTGCAGTGACCTACCGGGGAAATAACCCAGTCACTGGACCAGAAGTTCTTGATATTGGGGATGTTTCTTGATACTGAGGATGAAAAGACATGTCTTGGAGAAAGGTAACATGTCGGGATCTGAAGTTCTTTCCCTGCTTTCTGTTTGATAGGAATAATATCACTCCTAGTGACTTAAGTTTCTGAGGAACATGCTTTTGCTGAACTGAATCACCGTGATCCTTTCAGCAGCCTGCAATATTCTCTACATTTTGGAATATTATAAACAAAATCTCCCAAACTTCTTTGGCTGGAAGGATCTTTTAACATCTCTTTTACTGTGACCTCTTTAGTTACGTAGGCAAAAATAAAGGAAAAAGAAAATCTGCTAAAACTGTGAGCTCTCACTGCTTGAGTGATTTGAAATTCTTGATCTCACAGCCAGCTTCCACATGTTCTGTGTTAATTGATACTAATGAACTGAGTTACAGTGTGGTCTGCCAAGCCCATCTGAGCCGGCTGTGCTAGGAGCTGTACAGGCACATAGAGGATACCTTCTGAGTCAAAGGACTTGCGCTCAACTATTTTGTGTATTGATAAATGCACAGATGATACCACTTGCTTGAGGTTATTCATCCGGTCAGTGAAGACGCGGTGTAACCCCACTTTCCACTCCAGTCTGGTATCACGTAAATGGTTCTGCCTAACCATTAACCATTTTGTTCCCTCCCAAAATGGAATATAATAAGGTAAAACCTTTGTTTGGCCTTTTCAGTGAAAAGATCCCGTTTACTACCAGTCTCCAGTTTGGTGATGAAGACATAATCGTGCCTCTCCCGAGTCCTCCATCCACCACATATCTCGTCTTTGCTCATTTTAACTCATTTTGTCCTTGCCGTGACACTTACAGGCCATGAATTGTGGGTAATAAGGAACTTTGGGCTTCTTTGCTGCTGATCTGGGTTTTTTCTTATTACTGTAGCTGGATGGTACAGCTTTCTTGTCCCAAAGAAAGTATTTGCCATCTTGTTTGCATAATTCTCTTTTAATCTTTTCTCTTGGTTAGTATTCTGTTCCTCAGTGGAACTCTGTACCACCTAATGGATTTCTGTCTGCAAAGGTGAAACAAACCTGTAGGTGAATACAGATGTGCGTTTAGCAAGCCCTCCTTTGCTAACCTCGCTTTTCACCCCAATTTAATCACTGTGAAAGACCAGTCTTTCTCCCTACAATCTCAAGAATAAAATATGCAGACTTTTCTTGCACCAGACAAGTTACCTTGCAAAAGCAGGTTGAGTTTTGTTCCTTGAAGGGCACCATGAGCTTTCCATGATCTTGAGAAATACCAAGTTTAGCCATGGAAAGGATAAACCTATTGGTGCCTGAGGCAATACAAGGAAAAAACTTACCAAACTCAAACTTTTGGGAATATATCCTAACCACTGTAATTTCGCAAGATGATTTAGTTGCCCCATGGCTTGCTTATAAAATGTTAAGCACAATTAGTATAAGCATCCTAATCTCTCTAGAGACTCTTTGCTCATAGTATTGCTTGGAGCCTGTGTAAAATAGTCTGGAATATTTTTGTTTGGTTGGTTGTTTTTGCTTTTATTTTTTGAGACTGAATAGGAAAGGAAGTCTCAAAGATAAAATATTTTCTTTCTTCTTGCCAGCTATTATACTTTGCTGGTAAAGCTGTGATAGACTGGTTCTGTCCTGGAGCAACATGATACAATTTGGATACTTGTGTTTTCAGTTGTACGTTGTGAATGGTTTTTATCACCGTATGATGAGAACATTCTAATGTGGCCTGTATGGGACTATTTCTTGTCATCAGGTGGAAAAGGAAACTGTCAGTTTGTTTATTAAGTAGACTATGATCGTAGAATCATAGAATGGTTTGATTTGGAAGGGAACTTAAAGATCATCTAGTTCCAAACCCCCTGTCATGGGCAGGGACACCTCCCACTAGACCAGGCTGCTCAAAGTCCCATCCAGCCTGGCCTTGAACACTTCCAGGGATGGGGCATCCACTGCTTCTCTGGGCAGCCTGTACCAGTGTCTCTCCACCCCGATAGTACAGAATTTGTTCCTAATATGTAATCTAAATCTCTCTTCTTTCAGTTTAAATCCTTTACCCCTTGTCCTGTCACTATACTCCCTGATAAAGAGTCCTTCCACATCTTTTCTGTAGGCCCCTTTTAGGTACTAGAAGGCCGCTATAAGGTCTCCCCGGAGCCTTCTCTTCTCCAGGCTGAACAACCCCAACTCTCTCAGCCTGTCCTCATAGGAGAGGTGCTCCAGTCATCTCATTATCTTCATGACCCTCCTCCAGATTTACTCCAACAGGTCCGTGTCCTTCTTATGTTGGGGGCCCCAGAGCTGGACACAGTACTTCAGGTGGGGTCTCATGAAAGCGGAGCGGAGGGGCAGAATCACCTCCCTCCACCTGCTGGCTGTGCTTCTTTTGGTGCAGCCCAGGATGCAGTTGACTTTCTGGGCTGTGAACGCATGTTGCTGCGTCATGTTGAACTTCTCATCCAGCAACACCCCCAACTCCTCTTCAGGGCTGCTCTCAAGCCATTCCCTTCCCAGCCTGTATTTGTGCTTGGGATTGCCCCGACTCCTGTGCAAGACCTTACCACTTGGCCTTGTTGAATTTCATGAGGTTTACAGAGGCCCACCTCTCAAGCCTGTCCAGATCCCTCTGGATGGCATCCCTTTCCTCCAGTGTATTGACTGCACCACACAGCTTGGTGTTGTCGGCAAACTTGCTGAGGGTGCATTCAATCCCACTGTCCATGTTGCCCACAAAGACGTTAAACAGTACTGGTCCCAGTACCAATCCCTGAGGAACATCATTCATTACTGGTCTCCACTTGAAGATTGAGCCATTGACAGCAATTCTTTGAGTGTGACTATCCAGACAATCCCTCTCCACCAAGTGGAAACCATGACAGGATCCATCTGTCAAATACACGTCTCTCCACTGTAGAGACAAGGATGTCATGCAGGACAGCATCATGTGCTTTTCACAAGGCCAAGTATATGATGTCAGTTGCTCTTCCCTTATCTACCAATGCTGTAACCCCATCATAGAAGGCCACCAAATTTGTCAGGCACAATATGCCCTTAGTGAAACCATGTTGGCTGTCACCAGTCACCTCCTTATTTTCCACGTGCCTTAGCATAGCTTCCAGGAGGATCTTGCCAGGCACAGTGGTGAGACTGACTGGCCTGTAGTTCCCCGGGTCTTGCTTTTTTACCTTTTTAAAAATGGGGGTTATGTTTCCCCTTTTCCAGTCGGCAGGAACTTCACTGGAGTGACATGAATTCTCAAATATGAGGCTTGGCAATTTCATCTGCCAGTTACCTCAGGACTCATGGATGCATCTCATCAGATCCCATGGGCTGGTGCACCTTGAGGTTTCTCAGATAGTCTTGAACCTGATCCTCTCCTACAGTGGGCAGTTCCTCATTCTCCCAGTCCCTGCCTTTGCTTTCTGCAACTTGGGCAGTGTAGGTAGAGCCCTTGCTGGTGAAGACCAAGGCAAAAAAGTTGAGTACCTCAGCTGTGTCCATGTCCCAGGTGACCAGGTCTTCCGTTTCTTTCCAGAGGAGGGTCTACATTTTCCCTAGTCTTCCTTTTGTCACCGACATGTGTAAAACTAGTTTTCTGTTTGCTGCAGGTAGTGGTCTCTGTCTGCCTAGGAAGCCTCAGAAACTAGGTGAGGTTTTTGTTTGTTTTTTTTTGTTTGTTTGTTTGTTTGGGTTTTTTGTTTTTTGTGGTTTTTTTTTTTTTAAGACTTAAATAGTTTGGGACCAGGTCCTGTGAGAATTTCTTCTTGTGTCATACTGTCCCATTTATAGTCAGAGAAGGAACAGATGTTACAGCTTCATGCCCGAAGGTATGGTAGGCAGATAATATAGCTTCTTCCATGAAGAGTCTTTGATGGTAGAACTACTTTTCCCTTTAGTGAACCTGCTGGCATTTTTTAACTGCCCTTTTAGTTACCTAAGTTTTGGCGGTCTTGGTCTTGAGTGATTACAATAACTGGACGAAAGGAGGAATTGTTATAGTGGGGTTTACCATGGCAGCAAACATGACATGAAGGAATGATGAATTTGGGTTATTAGGTTTAGTTATGGGGGCTTTGATTAATGTTAAAATATCTGGAGCGTATTTACTACTTACTAGTCTTTCAAATAACTTCACTTTCCTTGTGATATGCACGTCACGAATGGCTAGCAGAAGAGGGTCATCTTTCTAATTGGGACTTATAAACTGCTGATAGGAATTCATATATGTACTTTACACACTTAACGGTGTGAAGAGTGATGTTAATGGATAGATGCTAAAAGGGACCTCCTAGCCTCTGATTTTTGTGTAAGAAGCTTCCAGCTTATGGGTTCAGTGTAAGCTAAGTTCATTTGTTAATTTTTATCTGTTAAGATAGTAAAAAAATGTGGACAGGGCATTGGAATTTAAATTCCAAAGGAAAAAAATTGTGGAATAACAATGTTGTCCCCATGAAATATCACAAGTGAGAGCTTAATCTCTATCACAAAGATGGGACAGATTCAAGTCACTTTAGACATTGTATTTTTATAGTAGTAAGGCCAGGTTAAACAGAGCTTGATGTAAAGGTGATTTGGCAGCAATAGAAACTTCTCCTTAGTCTTCAGTGAGTTTGGGGCTTGCCTTTTTCTGAATTTGCCAAGTGTTCAACCACAACTGCAGTCAAACCTTGAATAATCTTAAAAATTCAAGGAAATATTTCTCACTGTTTTTATCCCATGAAAAGTGAGTTTGAGTGCTAAGATCATGTGTGAACAAAAAAGCATGCAAATACAACAGAAACCAACTATAGACCTGAAGGAAAGCTTTAACTGAATAATTCTAATAATTGTTTATGGATGGTAGCACTCTTTGCTGAGACAGATTTCTGTTTCTGAGCTTAGTGGTGGAAATCTTTAAATAAGGATTTGTATGAAAAGTGGGACAAGGCACAGCGAATTGCGCTGGATGTTAGAAACCAAGGAGAAAGAAGAAATTGGGGAAAATGGGAACAGGCAAAGTGAAATAAGAACAGAGTCAAGTTTGTTCTTCAGCTTCTCAATATAGTTTCTGGTACTGATCTTTTCAGCCTAAGAACATCTTGTGAAGGGAAGAAAGGCATTAAGAGCTCTGCTGGTCATGTTGATGGGTAGATAACATCTTTTTAGTGAGGATGTAGGATGTGTCTGCAATATGTTGCCACATAGAACCTGAAGAAATAGAGTTTGATCTTTATGTTATCGCATTCCCAGAAAACGGTGATTTCATTCTGCAGCCGCTGATTTCAATAGCAATGATTATCCTTTTAATTTGCAACTGATATTATGAACATAGCTGATGACGTCTAAAATCCATTCTGTCTGTTTACCTTAGGATTCTGCTGTTGTGCTTTAACTTCTAGCTTTTGTCCTCACATCTGCAACAAAAATATGTGTCTCAAACAAAGATTTATATGAAATGACTTTGCCTATGACAACAACCAGATTGTAAATGAGATGTGACAAGGCAGAGGGTGGATATTCTGGTTTAATAACTACAATTAATCAATCAATCAATCACTCTATGTCCCTAGGGAAAACGGTACATTATGTGGATGCAGTTGCCTTGTTTTATGATCTGTTGTATTGCCCTTGGGCAAGTTTAGGTTCTTCTATGTGATAATCATCTGCTCAGAAGTGACAGTGAATTTAAAATACCGCCTTTACAACTTCCCTAGATTGGTGGATCATCAGATTGGATGGTATAGTCATGAGTCAATGTGGATGATCTATACGTCTGTTCTACCCAAAGAAAGTAAGAGAAGTTTTGTTGAGGTTTTCTGAAAATTGGCTGTAATAGAACACGATAAAAATTAGTGCTTTTAAGATTTCCTTTATGATTACATACACTTTAGTTATATGAACTGATGAGTACAGACGGAGAAATAAATTAGATGGATAATTTAACAGAAAAATCTATCGAGCTGTATCTTTTGCAGAAATCCTAATTTAGTCTGAATTACAGGTATGGTTACATTTTGTTCTCAATGTTAAACATGCCCTTAAATCTAATTAATTTGTCTTTGGACTTGAAAAGTGATTTCTTGCCATGCAGTATTGAAACCCTGCAGGACGAACTGAAAGGTAAGAGTGTTTTCCTGACAGTGAATGTTTTGACCCTTTGTCACTAACTTGAAACCCCCAGTTGTTTTAACATAACACAGATAGACTCTTTTGTTTGAATGAACCGTTTAGAAAACAGTCTGATTAAACAGTTCTGTCTGTATGTATCACCTGCAGCCTATTTTCTTCTCATTTGTTTTTTTTCTACATCTTTTTCACAAATAACAGGATCTTTACCCCTTATTACAGCTTATCTATTCCTGCAGTTTTTTCCCTCACCTGGAGTAATAATCCTCTGTTTGCAGAATTGTCAGCATCCCCGCAGTAACCAGCTGCGATATCACAGACAGCAGTGGATTATGATTTCTATTAAGGAATATATAAAATATTAAACCCAGTATATTTGCATGACCCAGTGTACATATTAATGAGAAACTATATCTCATCTATATAACATGTATATAGCAAAATAGTTCATCTATATAACAAAATTAAAATCCAGTTGCTTTGAATGTCATGATACATAAATAGAATGATGGATATTTCCCGTGGTATGAGCGGTGTATTGTTGACAAGATGGTATCCTCAGTTATTCCAATGAGAAATAACTATTCTCTTGCTGTTCTTTAGTTCTGATTTTAATATATTTAAAGTATAGATAACAAAGGTGAAGTTATAAACAACTGTATTGCTTCAAAGAATCAAAGATAATGTAAAGTATGGAAGAATAATTCTGAACCATTGTGCCAACAATTTAGCACTGCTTTGTTTTCAATAACACTAATGGGTCTTGCCAAAACAACTTGGAGTTATCTGCCCTTTAGTTAGTTCTGATTTTTTAAGGAATTTATTTTCTCATATCTCTTCATAAAAGTATAGTGTAATTTGAAAAATTAGCCCATTCTGAATTTGTGAATTGGAAGATCTATGCAAATCACCATTTTAGAGGATGGTGTTTTATTAGGATAAGGTAAGAAAACTATATTAAGAACGTTAAGAAAAGTGTATTAAAATATTTCATTTTGTTTATTCCTGCTTTCATGGAATCTAAAGTCCAACTGACTTTTGAAACCCTCACTCTGACGTTAAAATCAGCAAAGTGTTACTATCACCTGTCAGTGAGTAGATAAAAAAATTTAAGGTATTATTCATGCTTTACCAGTTATTTTCCCCAAAAAGATCCTCTGCGGTCACCAAAAAGAAAGCCTGGGAGGTATTTAATTTAATCAGTTTTCAGTGTGTTTCAGGTTTCAGTGTGAGCAAGAATCCAACTGATAATTTGTAACGTGGCTTTCCAAAGATGGAAAGACAACAGTAATAATTGGGGAGCAAATAAAAGAATAAACCAGTCAAAAATAGCGTTTACTTTTCTGGAGCCTTCTTAAGCTTGCATATTTACTGTCCAAGACATGGCCTGCATCATGAGTCATGCTGCACGCAAGATGGCCTGGCAGATTCAGTGCCAAATACTGTTTCTGTAGAATACATACAATCGCTTCAACTGATTCGCAATCGGATGTCAGTCAGATGTTGGTAGGGCATCTTTGCTGTGTATTTCGTTCAACATAGTGGAAGCATCCAAAGCTTGATCCAAAATCCAAACTGTTAGATTTAATGAAGAACTACCAAAACTCAGTATGTATGATATGCCAGTTTAAAAATTTATGGACGAGATCAGGTAATCATGATAGTTTTACTTCAATAGTTTGAAATAGATACAATATATTTGAAACATATACAATACATACAATAATTTGCGTTGAAACTTGAACACAGATTATGAGGTTTTACATCAAGAATGTGGTTTGGTCCAGGAGATCAGTGAGTAAACCAAAATAAATGGCAAACTGATTTTATTAGTTAAGGAGACATTGTCAGAGAAACGATGGTGAGCACTAGCAAGATACCTGTTGTGTAGAAAATCAGCCAGTGAAGGCAGGATTCACCATTTCTATGCATGGAACGCACCAGCTTATGGCATATTAGAAAGAATTATTGCTGTTTCAAGAAGAAAAAAATCACTACTCAGGAGCAGCAAATGATTCCTCTAACTTGCAGAGCAACTTACCTGTGTTACCATGGTATTTGCAGATGTAAGAAAAATTGCTGACTGAGAGGCTAATTTGCAGAAAACAAGTTAGTTGATTATTTTAGCCCTTGGTTTTATTTGCTTTGCTAGTTAAACGTGTCAGTTCAGTGGTATGAAATTTTAACTCGGTAATTTTATTCCCAGCTATTCAGGGATAATTCATAGTTGTTGTTGGTATCCTGTTAGTTAGGTATAGTTGCTTGGATATGCTGTGAGATCCTGTTTCTCCTCCTCCTTGAGTATGCAAATGCTGTAGGCTATGCAAGTATTTTTGGTCATCAGCATTTGTAAATAGAACTAACTCTGAAATTCCCCTTTTGTAGACATTCATGAAGAAAAACTCGGTTGTATGAGAGTTTTCAGAAAATGTCAGCAAAGCTGTTTAAAAATAATAAGTGAATTGCAATGGGTATTGTTACTTTTTTGTGAGTGAAGTGATTCATTATGTTTCAGTAGGAGTGAACAGCTGACCATGTTTTTTGACTGGAATATTTTTCAGGGTGTAGAGTGCCCTTCCTTTACAAGTACAAGTTTTCTCTTCTTTTTGAAAAGAAGTGAAATGGCGTGCAACTTCTTCTTCCTTGAGGGCTTTAAGAAAAAGCTCATTAGGAGATCCTGATGGTTTTTTTGCCTTCTATCAAAAAAATATACTTTCCACAAGAAAATATCCTCTAGTCCGGTATGAGAATTTTGGTGCCTTGACTGCCTGGAGTTTAGTACTAAAATCTGTTCTTTTGTGTAGGTAGGAAACGTCTTTTTCACCCAAATTTTGTTCAGAAGAAGTAAAACATGAAGTAACTTCAGTAAGATATTTGTACATTTAGGAGACAAGGAGATCTCTGAATTAGACAGACTTTTTTGTGGTTTTGAATATATTTCAGTAGCCTATTAATTTCTCTGTCTTAAGCCTCTCTAATGCTGGCTAAATGGTGAAGACTTGCTTTAATTGCAAAGGCAATAAAAGCTTCGTGTTCGTACAGGTTTGGTTTTTTTTTTTTTCTTAGATGAGTCACTGCGGTTTCATTATTTTTATTTTTATAAACCAAAATAACATTTTTGGATGTATATATTGAAATGAAAATCTCACTTCAACATAATATCGCTGAGGAGGATTTTCAGCCCCTCAGATACTTCACCTGGATTATGGCACGTGCCTCTCTTTTAACATCTTCTAATGCTCTATGTGTGTTACACTGCTTGCAGCACAGCTGTTATAAACAGTTCGCTTCCTTTGGTACAAGCAGTTATCTGTGACCAACCAGAATGTGCCATATACGTAAGACAGTCCTGGATTTACTTAATATGAAAATGGGTTCCTCTACTGATCATAAGAAAATTTTCATTATTTTAAACTGTCTGTCATTTACATTAACTAGGATGTGCATAAGAACCATTCTTAACGACTTTGTGTTGTTTCAATTAAGTTGTTCTTGGATCAAATCAAATAATGGTAGGATTTGTTGATCTGCAAAACTGCCTTCCCCATATGGATTGGTATGAGATTATCCCACCGGGGGTTTAGTATCCAGGAAATTAAAAAAAATATATCTGAATGACTAAATGTTTTCAAAAGGAGAAAACATCTATGATAATGAAACCGAGTCTATTTTAAAATGCAAGGCATCCTCTTGAAAGCCGGTACTAAGCACACTCAAAGAAAACATTGTGCACTAAATGCTGTGCATTATGATTAGGAAACTAGGTCTCATTTAATCCATCAATATTTTGGTATGTTTAATATTTAAAGAGTCTTTTTAAACCATTACTTAGAAAACCCTGGGATAAAAATGATTTTAGAAATAACAAAGCCTACAAGAATGGAAGATAATTTGACCTTTATCACTGCATTGTCGTTAGTAAAAGAAATTCAACTGCAGCAGTAGTCTGCATATATATGTAATCTGCATCTTTTCAAAACAGAAGAATACATCAGAGCGTTTTCCATGATTTTGAGACTTTTACAAATCAAGAGCATAATAAAATATGAGACTGTATTAAATGCAGTTATGCATCCCAAATATAAGCCAAATATGTTTTCTTATTCAGTACAGGGAAATGCAGATGGTTGAAGGAAATTTGTTTTCACTGTAATCAATGGAACCAATTTTAAAGGGTGCTTACCAAGCCTGAAACAGTGAGTCGTCACCTTCGTTGTATAATAATGTAGTAAACGTTGCCTTATCAACTTGAGTGACCTGATTATGTTTTTCATATTCTGCACTTAGTTTATAAACTAAAAACTATTAGAGGAAAAATGTATGTTTTAAAACAGGTAATATGACTGTATTATATGATTTGAAAGAACATCTTTCTGTCAAAACTTGTCTGGGACACGGTTTCATATGAATCCTCTCTTAGTGTGTTGTATTGTAACACTGGATGCCACGCATACTGAGAGGCATTCGGGAGCTACTGAGTTGTGTAAAGAAACACAAATTGAAGTTCTTTTACCCTTTCTGTGTTCTGTCCTGTATTTCACAATGCTGTGCATTTCACAGCACTAGCAACTTCCAAATAGCTACTCTACACCTTATACAGAGTTAAACCATATAAGTAGAAATTATATTCTGTAAGATACTAGTAGGAGGCTGATGATTGTTTCCTTTGAAAGAGGTTCTAACTACGCAGACTTGTGGCTTGGTTAGCTCTTATGTTAAGTCCTGTGTGGATATACCCAAATAGTCCCCATGTACATACCAAATAACACCACAGTCAAATTAATACCAAGAGTTTGGCAAATGCTTTATTTGTGCATTGATATTATGGTATGATCTTTAATTTAGAGGATCACATAATTTCCAACCCCTCAAATGTGTGTTGCCTTGATCATTATGAGGATGTATGATGAGGATATCAGTGGTTTATGTTGATGGACGATGTGGAATGTAGGATGTTGTCTCTATCTGTTGCGGAATGTGTATAGTGTAAAGGCAAGCCACTGCACTTAAAGGTCACCTTGGAAAACCTCTGCTCTCTCACATGGAGACACATGAATAATTTAGCCTGCTAATAGAGATGTGCTTAATGTAATACATATAATTAGATAACTGAGTTTGTGTGAATTAGATGGCTTCATGGTTATCTCTCAGTACCTGTTCTTTGTGCCCCTGCTCACAGTGTTTCTTCAAGAGAGGGGTAGGACATTAAACTTCTTCTTATTGAATCCAGAGGCCTGTTTTGCAGAATTGCCCTGTACCTAGTTATGTGGTATCAGTTGCATTGTTCGAAGTGCCATAGAATGTCAAATACTCAGGAAACGGAACTACTTTAAAGCAGACTGCTCAAATGAGTGTGAACCCTTTACCTTTGCGTGTACACGAATTACAGGGAGAATTAAAATGCTGTGCATAGCTACTTTTGGGTAGCAGCATAAGTAGTCCAAAGTGAATTCACACGTGTCATAGACAAGCTGCTACTGGCTTGTTTGAATTCTGTGGATGACGTTATGTCACATTGCTGTCACCCTGTGATAACAGGGTAGACATACTCTCTGTGCTTCGGTTCTCCACTGGAGATAAGGGAATGCTACTTTGCATCCTGGTGGTAAATTGATTGGTGCCTGTTAGTCATTCAAATGATACAGGAGAAAGCGTCACAGAAAAAACTGATGAAGAAATTAATAATGAGGCATTCAAAGCAGGTTTTTGAAGTGACATTAAAGACCTGTGGCATCACATTGAATAATGGAGATAAATAAAATAAAATACTTTTTTGTTCATGAGGTGAGTGTCATCCAACTTATTTACCAAACAAGGTGGAGTCCTGGGGAAAACTTAATACATGAATCAATGATTGCAGAATCAGTGCTGTCAAATCTGCTCTTGCAGTTGAGTAGAAAGTTATCCGAGTTACTGCTGTTTCGTTTTCCCTTCAGCTGAAAACCCATAATCCTTCATTGGACCACATCAATGCTCCTAGTCTGTGCTAGACCAAAATACCCAAATAGGGTTGCTTAAAGCACCTTTGGTGATGGTTAAAACTAAGAACTTCTTCATTTTGTGAATAGTAACCATGTCTCAGGTGATGGCAACCACTCATATAGCTCAGACCCAGTTGCAGAAACAAGTCTGTGCCCCACATCGCGGTGTTGTCAGCCATATATGCTTTGAGATCTGGTCCTCTCAGGACTAAGAAAAGCTTGGTAGCACTGTCAGCATCAGGCAAAACAATGTCCAATTTTATGAATAAGCATGTGGTGGATTTTCCAGCCATGATTAATAACTGAAGGAGAGGAAGAGAGGCATTTTGTCTGTCCTTGCTTATTTCAGCCCACCACTAAAAATTATTACAATAAATTCAATTTATATGTTTGGACATATTGTAATGTGAATCATGCCACTGCTGACAGTCTGAATTGCTCATGCTCTCAACTGTTTGGAAGAGCTCTTACAGCCAAGAATTTCATACGTGCTTCCTCAGTAGAGGATAATCAGAGTTAATGATGCCCAAGCATAGCCTCTTTATGCAAAGAATAATTTTTAGAGGCATTTCTTTCATTGATACTCTAGATACCTTGAGCAAGCTTGACTTTAATGAGCTCCTTCTCCATAGTAATTCCTTATCTTCGGTTTCTTTTCTAGACTCTGCAAACTATTTTATCCACTTCGTAAGCTTAAGCCCATGATGTGTCTCCCAGACCTCTTTGTGTTTATGGTGGTGCATATGTGCTTTCCATTAACAGCAACATGAGGGGAAATAATGAAAATGAAGCTGGCATACAAGCTGTCTAGTATTTGACTTGTCCCTTCTACACCTGTACACTTCCACTGAAGGCAGTCCATCGTGTCTAGCACTGGGCTGCTGGGAGAAAATACAAATATTTCAGCATGGCAAGGGGAGGGAAGAAGACAGATTTTTACACTGGAATATGCAGTAAGGAGTCTTTGTGGTGTCCAAAGAAGACCTGAAGATAAGAGAGTGTTCCTTGGCCATCTGGGTCTCTTTGGGCTTTATTACATGAGAAGACATTACATGGCTCAGGCCTTGGGTTTTTCCCTTCCGCAGCGGCAGGTCGCTGTGAAGGGCTGTACCTAGAGCTTTCAAGCACGTCGGGGAGGGACACTTGAGTACACGACATGGTGGTAGATAAATGTGTGCAACTTATTTACGCAGTATGAGATACAACAGCTTTAAATGAATGTGGATGTCTAACAGAAACCAAGCCAATTATCTATACGTTACATAAAGAAAAGAAATAGTAAATGGATTTAAGCATGTTCAGATTCTAAGTTACCACGTATGTTTTTACAAATACTGGCATGAATATTGTAAGTTCATGCAAGGGTCACTCAGTATTTCCTTTGTAAAAAGGAAAAAAAAAGAAATGTCACAACCCTTTTTATATTATGAAAGGGTTTTTTCTGCTTGACTGTTTTCAAATATTTATGTGTGTGTATATATGTATATATGACTCCATGTTTGGAACTGACTATTTTAGAGTAAAAACTTGCATTTTGAATCACTATTTATTTTCAATTTTAATAATAAGTGCAGGAACCAGGGAAGGAAGATTTGGTTGCAGAATGGGAATTTTGTTTTAAACATTTTTAAAGTGAAAATGAGCTAAGTAGAAGAAGAAATCCTGTTTGTCCCTTTTTACTTTGAATTATCTGTTCTGTAGGGTATAGATGAGAAACAATATAGCTCATAGAAAGATGTTAATCTGGTCTGGTAGAACAGACAATTTGTAAGTGTGTGATACTTGTCAGTCACTCAGTGATCTGCCATTGTTTGGTAACTGTGTGTTGGTTGCAAAATACTAAAGAGCTTATGGTAAGAGGTTAATGCTGTTCTCTGACATTGGAGCTCTGCTGTCTGTGTTTGTATAGCACTTATTAAAGACACGGGTTTTTCTGACAAGTGCCGGTTTGATTGCAGCCTCTGTAAGATCTCTTTGCAAAATATGTAAGAGCTGCAAACTATGAATGAAATGTTTATATGGGAAGGTTAGAGAGCCTCGTGTTATCTGGTAAATTTTTAAACTCTGCTTCCATCCCTGGGAACGTGGTAGGGTCTTAACAGCTCTCATGCCTCCGTAAGCTGCGTTATGACTGCTAACAATCCCCCATCAGGGTTTTTCTGCCTGACTGCTAATTGCTGGGGTTCTATTTCTGGCAGTGCTTGTAACGCCTGCGTGGAAGCAAGTGGATTCATGGCACCTGAAGCATGTATAAATTATTTTCAAATTTCATTGAGATTCTGTATGAACCGAGAAAATGCATTTTATTTTCACAGTAGGTCACTGGAGATGATGACCATTTGAAGCAGCACAATGCTGCCAAATGATTGCCAGGGAAGGCTTATTTCATTGACAGCAGGTGCTCCAATGTAGTACTCGGCACAGGTAGCATTTAACGCGCTGAGAGGCAGAGAGGGTTGTATAGGAGTGAGTTGCGTTATTTTGCTGGCATTGTGGAACCAAGTCGGTTGTGTCTGGTTGATCCTGTGTTTATCAGACAGATAACAATGAACACTCATGTTTCTGAGTCTTGCCGCCACAGGTTCTGACATAGCACGTTGTGTATTTTTGTCCCTGAGTAAAGGAAGGTGATTACAGACAAAAGGCTGACGTTCTGAAGTGGTCTCCTGGTGCGTGTGAACGTGTGTGCAGGCTTGGGGTGAGATCTCTCCAGAACGACCAAGTGAAGCACAGTGGCAGTGCGTGGGCTGACTCGTGGAAAAGCGAGTGTGCAGGTCTGCGGAGGACCTCAGAGAAAGCTGAGGGCTCCGCTCTGCGGCAACTCACTGCTCAGACTGTGTTTAGTTTGTAGTAGGTATTTCCATGTTTCAGAGAAGAGTGGGTACCTCTGTGCCATCAAATGATGTGGTTCCCTGGATTTTTTTAAATGTCTGACCACAACTAGACTGAAATTGTCAGGTAGCATATAACTCATCAGAAAATAATTGTGTGTGTAAGATTTTGTAGATTTTGGTTACTGTCTGGACCCACAGTTCTCTTAGTGTCTGGTAATATAACAAAAATACCTTCTTTTACCTATAAAGTGGTTTCATGATTATTAAATCTCCTGCGTAAATCAACTGCTGGTCTTTTTCTTCTGCAATATGGATGTCTATAAACTAGGCCATACCAACCACTACTCGCTATTTCACTAGCTGACAGTCTTGCAGGAGAGAACCAGGTGAGGATGAACACAGAAAATGAATTTGTCTTTTATCCCTGTGGGGAGGGTGCCCCTGCCAGGTCTGGGTTTGGCTGTGTGGCTGGGCAGTGGCGGGAGTTTGTGCTTTCTAGTGCCGACTGCACTGAGCCTGTTCTGGGAACAAAAGGGTTCGGTTTCTGCTGATGTCAATCTGACTCCTTTTTAGAAGAACTAAATTGAATAATAATAACAAAAAAAGTCTTTGTGGCATGCTTTACCTTAATCTTTGCCTTTGTGATGTCGTGATTTTTTCTTTTCCTGTTCCCTTTTTAATTTGGTTATTCATTTTTTCCTTTGATTGAATTTGACTTGATCACCTCTGTGTCTCATCAAAAAGTGTTTCAGACCTGAGGACAGCTTGACTTCTCCAAGTTCTTCCTTTGAACTTTCAACTCTAGATTTTAATGAGCATCCATCTGATTCTGCTCAAGCTGCAGCAGGTTATTACATCTGCTGTGGCACTGATTTAATTGTATGGCTACGTTACTATGCTGACATTCCTGGAATCTCTGTAACCACTTTGATTTAGTGCATGTTTCAAAATTATGAAAATTATTTTTTTCTCAGAGTTAAGGACGATTTTTTTCTAATTCAGGCTGAAATTATAGAAGGAAAAAGGAACATGAGGAGGCAGTGAACATGTGTAGTCTTACTGATCCATCGGTGGTAAGAATTTCAGCTGCAATGTTACGGAGATGTGCTTTAGTAACATGTCAAAGGATTTGTCACTATTGGCATCTTTGGGTTTACATTTTACTAGGTATTTTGTAGCCTCTTCCCCTTGATAGATATTAACTGGTAGCGTGTCTTTTGACAACTAACATTACAGTGTTTATGCTGCTGGCGGTGTCACAATTTACGTAGCTAAAAATCATATGTCTTTGTTAAAGAGGAATTGATCTTAAGGCTACTTTATTGACAAGAAATCTACAAATATCGTTAAGATTTATTGATAGAAATCCCTGTAGTTGATTTTAGCTTCTAAAACTTACTACTGTATGGAGGAAAAAGTCCTGTTACTAATGAATTCACTGTTTCTTTTCTATTACAATAGTCTTCCTTTAATTGTCATGTATTTTATTTTTCTAGTTCATCTTTGTGGTGTGTATTTTTTTTGTTGAAGCTTTTCCCCTGTGAAATTCATATGGGGTTCAAATCGAAACAATGATGGCATTAGGAAAAACTAATTTATGAAAAAAATTGTTCATAAGCATAGCACTGATAAAGCAACAGTATATTGGCAGATTTTTGATAGCCTGGTTAAATTATTTTTCTATTGTTCTTTGGAAATAATGAAAGGAAGCTGCTATGTAGCACAAATTAAAATACCTTTTGATACAGAAAAAAATTATGTTTTCCGTTTATGTTCTAGTTAAAGTTTGACATTCTGCCTGAGAAGATGGCATCACAATTTACAAAATAAAAACACTATTATGACAAATGTCCAAATTTATCACAAAAAATACTGGAAAATGTGGGGATATCAATTTGGAACAGGACAAATGATTGAACAGGAAAAATAGTGGAAAAAAATATATTTTTAGTGGGCGGATTTAATTCCTTCAATAAAATAATGAAATTGCTTTTCTAATTGTAGCATCTTCCTCACTTTCTGTGTAGCCAGCCTGCTATGTTAATTATTTCTCTGATATATTTTTAAAGCTGAGGAGTGGCTTTAATCACTTTGAATCTCACAGGACTAATTTTGTCTTATACAGTGATTTATACACAGCACTCTTTCAGAAATATCTGGTTCCCCTTGTTTAATATTTATATCTGAGGATCATAATTTGTTTTTTTTTCTCTTCATGAGGATGATGTAAAACTTTATTTGATATTTATCTTGATTCAAGGAGAGTGTTGCCTCATCTCTGCTTGGCTTTGTAATATTTGTCATTCAGTGGAAGTGATAGTCAGCATCTCTGTAGGAAATAAACTGCTTTGTTGACTTGTAATATAACGCTGTTTAAATGGAAAGATTTTTAATCTTTCTTTACATGGCACTATGTTGCTGATGATTTTACTTCAGATTCTGGATTAGGAACTGCCAGTTTATTATCTGATGTTCAAAAGTTGTCTTTGTAAAATGTTGGTGAGGTATGTTTTCTCCTTTCATTTTCTGATGATCTAAAATTCAGATTTTCTCTTTCAGCCAAGTTTAGGTTATAGTATGTAGAAGTGTGCATATACCTTTCGTCAATTAAAAGTAATTTTCTGTGGTAACTTTCTGTCTATGGGTTATGATGAATTTTAAGTGTCCCAGAAGGACACAACATTGATGGTTTCTTCCTCTTCAAACTTAGTTACACTTTGAGTTAGTTTCCCATGATCACCTGCACAGTCTGTTTGTTTCCTCTTTCTCCATTGGTCTGCGGTTCCTTATTATATCTGAGTTTATGAGAAGTGGTATATTTTGCATGTGTTGGAGTCCTGGTTTTAGCAAGAACTGGTTTTACCCAAGACTTTGTTGACCAGAAGCTGACCACTGGTAAGTTGTTTGTAGCTATGAGACATCCCATATCCTCCTGTGCCTGTGCTTTCAAGACCTCACCTCTCATCCAATGCCTGTTCTCCAGGATTTTTATTGAAAGGTCATTTAGGCAGCTCATCCCATACAGGCTAAATGCTTGCTATTATCTATTAGTTAAAATATGTATATAACAATAGATGGTACACTCTACAGTTGCACAAAGCCACAAAAAGTTAAAACAAATGAGGTAATATTCATTGGGTCTTCAGACAGTGCTGTTGCAGGTAATCAAGCTAAAGCAAAGTTCCAGACAGCCCCAGCAAAGCCCAAAGGGTCCTGAAGTTTCATCGTTAGCTTAGTGCAAAGCCTGTTACTAACCATAGCAGCACCATGTTCACTTGGTTGCAAGGTGAAAAATATAAATGTAAATAGAAAATATAAACAAAATATTACTTCATTTTTTATTTCTATAGAAAAAAGGAAATATTTCTGGTGTTGGAATGAGTTTTGGGATGAATCACTTGTGACGTCAGAGTAGAAGGCAAAACGTCATCTTTTTCTCAGGTCACGTGTTCTAGAGGGTTTTCCCAGTCCTTTTTCAAACTCTCTCTCTGCCTGTCAAGGTCATTCTTTAGTGGCCTCAGCCCAGGCTCTCGGATGGGAGGCAAAGCACAGGAAGCTGCTTGTAGGACACCAGTTGACCTGAAGGATCTGACAAGCATACATCATGAGAGGAACAAATGGGCTTGTCCAGATGAGTAAGACAGCTCAACTCTGCTGCTTGAAGGAGAAGCCATAGTTATACTCTCCTCTCACCTGCTCAGTCCCAGATTTAGGCTCTGTTTCTGTGCTCTGCTCGGGGTGTGACTACATCCTATGTGAAGATAGAAAGGACTTTCTTGCCTTGTATACCACCATATGTCTGTGGCATAGGATCCAGACAAATCCAGATGAATTTGACCATTTTTGCTCTATTACTTTGGAGTATTCAATTATAAAGGATAGCAAGTGCAATTGCATGAAGGATTTGTGTATATTAGTAAAAAATCTTTATTATCTCTATATAACAAGAAAATCTATATTATTTCTCATATCTAGAGAAAAATCTTGTCTAGATATAACTAGAAGTTATAACGTAAGGGAATCATCACTTCTCAATTTTTTGGAATAGAACTTTTTTCAGAAGAATGCTTTTTCTTTAGAGATGCCAAAAAAGAAAAATGGAATTTGTGTCTTTTCAGGAGCAAAACAGGAAAAACTGCATTTTGTTATTTGCCATCTGCTAGGAAAAAGATGCAGTGCTTTCCCCTTTGTAATAAGCAGGTCTATTGGTCCCAGAATTTTTTAGGTCTGCACATGCATGCAAGGGAAAAGATTAATTGGATTATGTGGGAAGTAACAGGATTAGCTGAACTTTTCTTAATAGGAAGGTTGCTGTGTGGCCAGGAAATTACTCCAGCCTAGTAACAAAGATGAATTACATCATTTAAAGTTCAAGATAACGCTTAACCATATCTGTCATCAGATCATAAACTCAACCCTAACGTTGCCCCTTTGTATGCATCATGTGCGAAAGGCACGCAGGAGACAGAGGCTTTATTCAGTTCAAGGGACCATGTGAAATATTTTCATTCTTTGCACTTAAGTGTGGTCTCTTTTTAACCTTTTCTACAAGTGCAACAATTATGTGCTTCATCTCCGACATTGTACAGTCCTTAACAGTGAAGTGCCTGGTTATGTTAAATGCCTCTTTCAAACTCAAAGCTGGATATTCTACATTACCTTTTAAAGGTAAAAATTGTGTTAGAACTACCTTTTAAAATCTTTGTAATGATTCTTCCAGTTGCTAACACGGATCAGTACACATCTTACACTCAAATGCAGACAGTAAGTGCTCTGCTTTTAGCTCAAGGTATTTCACGCTATTCCTTTTCTAAAGCTTTTTCTTGATTTTCTAGTTTGTATTACCATTGATTTCATGGTTTCTCCACTTCATTTTGTTTTCAATTTATGCGTTTTGATTTTAGATTATTTTGATTGGAGGACCTTAAAAAGCTCTGGAATTGTGCTTCTTACCTATAATTTATACATCTAGACATGCTGTATTACAGAGAGAAGTAGGGATTTTATTGTAGTCACTTTTTAAAATATGATCAGAAGATATGGCAACTTCTTGTGATTTTCTTTCCATTATTTCTAATTAATGGCTTAGACTTGATGAACGATACGCCTGTTGCTGATGCTTGTAATTGCCTATCGATCTATTTGTTTTCCAAAGTGACTTTAAAATAGAAGTGGCTGTGGAATACTGTGACGGTGCTCAGTAAATTCATGTTGACAACTCCAAGGAAATTCTGTAATTAAATGGGTAGACATGACTACTAAGGAAAATCCAGTATTCTCCATTTGTGTTGCAACATGGAAGATAAGAGAATTTTTGATACTATGTTTACCTGGAATGGTTGTAGTTACAGTTCTTTAAGTTGAATCTGCTGTGTTATACCTCCATTGCCATATAAGTACTTGTGAATTATGGCTGTCAAGCCTGGGAACAAAAGAAGAAATCATACAACTCACTGTAGAAACAAAAAAAGAAGAGTTTATGCAACTCACTGTAGAAACCACATAAGTGAAGTATTTAACTCCTGTTTATTGTGGATCTTCTTACAGCAACTGTTGTGGAAAGATAAGTTAACTGAATAAGATCTTCTATTTTATAAAACATCTGGAATGTTGTTGGCTGTATGATGTATACAGTATGAATATATGTGTTTGTTTATTATAGTTTGGATGCTTTTTATTGCAGGAACTTTTAAAAAGTTTCAAAGTGTTGGGTATTCTTCAATTTTAAGCATTCTTTCCTTAGATTAAAAAACTACCAAAAAAACCGAAACAAAAACCTAAACCACAAAAAAGCCCCAAACCGCAGAAAACATCCCTGTTTGTCCCAGGCTGGTGTACTGTACCAATAAAATATGATCTCCATTATAATAACCTACTTTATGAAGATTAAATGGTTTTGCAATTCAAACAAGGTAAAATTGGTTTAAAGCAAAATCAAACAC
Organism: Rynchops niger; assembly: GCA_013400035.1. NCBI lineage: Eukaryota > Metazoa > Chordata > Aves > Charadriiformes > Laridae > Rynchops > Rynchops niger. The sequence goes on along the minus strand of VXBH01006860.1, from coordinate 23,719 downwards.
TAGTTTGCTAGTTTAGGATTTGAATAGTGGAATGAGAAATCTTTTTTTATATTGCTATTGTGCACTGGTCAGCTAAGACGTAATTGCTTTTTATAAGGCAAATTTGCTTTTACTTTTCCAAGGTAATGAAATGAACCTGAAACATTTCCTTTGGAATCAAAGTCACTATCACTCAAATGTCACCAGCAGAATTCCATCATATAGTTTTCAGCAAACATATAATGAGAAAGTAGTGCTTGGAAATGATTGACAGAATTCTGTTAGAAAGCTTTACTACACATTAATTCCTAATTATCTGTGTTGTAAATCAATAGTGATTTGATTTTTTTCATATTTATATGTTACTAGCATGTACAGAAAGAGACATCTGGAAGCTATTTGGAAAGGAATAGCTTCAAGATGTAAGTTGGGAACTGCAAATGCATTGAGGGAAGTTCCTCTGAATTTAATTTATTTTTTTTAACACCTAATGAAATTCTGTGCAAAAAAGTACGCTCATTGACACAAGAAGGTCCTAAAATATAATATGCAAAATTATTCAAGGAAAAAAAAATGTTCTAAGATTGAATCAAATCTTTAAACATACACGCATAAAGGTCTAACAAAGAAATTATTCCCAGGAGTAAAGATATTCAGCTGCATAAAATCAAAGCTTCTTAAGGGAAAAATTATGTCAAATATAGTTTAGCTCCACTTCAGCGTGATCATCTTTTCAGAAGAGGAGACTTTATCAGTGGCCTGGGAAACGCTTTTAGGGGCAGAGGGACAAGGGATGTAAATTCGATTTCAGTGGGAGGGCTGCATACTTTTAGTGAAATAGATATTTGAAGGAATATTGCAGTAGACTCATAGAGTAGAACAATTTCCAAGCCCATCCCAATGATTCTGACATATTTCTTCTTTTACACAAGAATAGACTGAGAGTGAGGGCTGTAAAGTTAAAATGTGAATTAAACAAACACGATTTCATGCTGATGTAAAGCTGTTAAGGTGTTATCACGGGAGACTGTATTTACAGGATGTTCTAAAAGTTGCTCAGCAACTGAGGATGAAAACTAACAAATATAATACCACTATGGCAACACTGAAGCCCAGTTGCACAACTCACATGATTCGATATTTAGCATATTGAGGAAGACTTAAGTGGCAGAAGGGGAGGAGAATGATGCTTTATGCCAAATACAGTTTTAGCCGTTTGAATTACCAACGCCTTGGGAAGCTTCCAGTAACAATGGGTAAATCTTGCAAGAACTGAAGCGCAAAATGGTAGCAGTGGGTGTCTGCTTTATAATGATCAGACCCAGGAACAGAATGACAGTTCTGTAGAGGCTTATTTATATGTAGCAAGAAAAAAAATATACTACACTGTGAAGATTGTGGAAATTTTTACATGGAGTTTTCGTGCTAGAACCTGCATTCAATTGATTTGAAAATAATTTCAAAATGTCTCAGTATCCTAGAAGACAATTCTTGACTCAATTGCATGGTGAATATTACTAATAATAAAAAAAAAATGTTAATTTGGACCTCATCCAGACTGAAAATGAAGACTCAGTCACAGCTCAGTAAGACAAAATTAAATTGAGATAATAGAATAAAAATTGAGAATTGCATGAAATATTCAGTGAATGATGTAGGAAAGCCTAATGCCACATTTGATCCCCTTTTACTTTTGAAAACAGACAGCTCTATTTTAAGGAAAAGTTAGATGCAACTCTATAATGTTAGCAATCTAGGTTTGATCAAAGGAGAAGTACAGAAGTAAAGAAAATACTAAGTGAGAGTGCAGAATTGCAGTAAGCCAGATGATGGGAACGAAAAGAACATAAAAATAAAATCTAAGGCTGGAAGATGTTGGTTAAATGGGTATAGTCCACTAATAGTATTGGATTGAATGAATGTATTTGAAATAGTGAAACTAACCTGCTATCTGATATTGAAATGGAATAGATGTGTGCAATTGCTAAAACTCAGCTGAGGATGAAGTACATTAAACATTTGTATCATACTTATGATTGATGATGCAGTTAACAATACATGGAATGTAAATACATTAGGAAAAGAATACATAAAAATATTGTATGGCAAATAATTGAATGAACATGACAAATGTTATGAAAAATGGAAAGGCACTCAAAAAACCCACCTGATTTTCAAAGATTTCTTTCTAAAGAGTGCCTTACGAAGATCTTCAAAGTTGACATTTTTTTAGTTCTTTTTCAGAGATCAAAAGAAAATTAAAACTTTTTCCAAGTGTTATGACTCAGTTTCAGAGTTTTCAGCTTTACTTAAGTCCATGCAAAATAATAGAATGATTGAGAAAAAGCTTGAATAATGAAGAACTGAAAGTGGGAAGTATAATTAGTGACTCCTGAAAAGTCTTGATGGAAGATAGATCTGGCCAAGTTGGCTTGGTATAATTTTTTATGTGATTTAGATTGGCTGATACATGCAATGGTGTTTTATGGGATAGATTCCTGTTTAAGATTTTGGTTGAGAAAAGGGAAGGATGTGAAGTCATGTTGCAGACCTTGAATAAAGTGAATTCATATGTAAGTTAGTACTTCTAGCAATATTTGGGCTAGTAATAGGTTTTTCAGACTATTATTTGGAACACTTTTCTCAGTGACCAGGAAGAGAACAGAAAACGATTAAAAATGATAGTGCAGTGACAGAGGTATGTGGGGGAATGATGAATAACAATTACGAAATTATACTGGTGTTGATCTATAGTCAGTTGAATGTATATTGCTAAGGTGATGTTATGGCCAAAGGATGATATATTTTTAGGTGTTGAAACAGAAAAATCTAAATTAGAGTTGGTATTTTTGCTGCACTTGTCACTTTTATAGTCAAAGTAGAATAGTGTGTTCAGTTTTGGAGTCAACAACTCAAAAAAGATGCCAATAAATTGAGACAGATTCGTAAAGCCATGACAGCAATGGAAAACAATGGAAAACATACTGAAAGATAAAAATATTCCACACTGAGCATCAGCAGAAAGACCATTAAGAATCAACTTGACCAATATATAAGCATTTCCAGAGAAAACATATCCAAAAACATACAGTGCTCGGGATTTAGTGTTACACACGTTTTTTGCTTTACTTTAAATTGGCATTTTCTACAGAAAAAGTAATTAGCCATCAACAGAAACGCCTAGGCATTGCTCTGTTTTTTTCCATCGCTTGAATTTTAAATTTAGAATTGGATAAATTTTTTCCAGAAGATGCTCTAGTGTAAAAGTTGGGCATGCTGGGACCTGTACCATGCAAAAGTCCGTGCTAGAGGACCATGGTGCCATTTATAGTCCTATTTTGTAGCAACTTGTAAAGAGTATTCTACTAATAATATTCTTGAGGAAATTGGCAAAATACAATAATATCATTCCAGTGTTCAGTTAATAAAGTTCAATGAACTTCTGTCTGTACCTCTCCATAGCCTGTAGAATGGCTGGGCTCCTGGAGAAGCAGAAGAGGTGTGAGCCCTCATTCTCCCAATGCTGTGCTCCTTTTGTTAGGAAATGCTGTGTAGCGTTGTTCTTTTTGTTTCTGGGGTGACAAAGAGTCTGGTTTGTTGAAGCTGTCGGTTGTCCACCCAGAATGGGTGACTGGTGGTGGCATTATCCTCACTTTCTCCAGACCGACTAAGGCAGTGTGGAGCAAGGAGCATCCAATGAAGCTGTGCTGAGATAACGAGGAAGACCAATATGTGCAGCGGCACGTGTAATTGAGCACTCTGCCCTCATAGCAATGCGTGTCCTTTCAGAAATTAACCAAATAACTTTCCATGGCTGTTACCACAGATTTAGCTGGATTAAGTTCACTGTGGTGGGAGCTCTCAAGTAGATGAATCTTTAGCTGATTCTGAAGTTTGTTAGCGGTATGCATGGTCTTTCTGAAGATTAAGGACGTTTCTGGAACCTTTCTGTAAATGTGCTGATGCACCGCGCCCCCTTCCCCCCCATCCCCTGAAGTGTGGCCTTATCTCCTGGTACAGATTTTCTTTTGGTACTTATCTGAGGCCCGAGAAGAGTAAAATGACACCTGATCCTATAGGAATTCACAGAGCTGTTTACTTATTGGGATATTCTAGTTTGCAATTAAATCTCACTCAAATTATTTATCAAGTATATTTCCATTCCTCTCGCTTATATTTTGCAGGAAAAGGAAGACACAAATCTGGATCCTTTGAATAAATTTGCATTTTTTTTCAATAACTCAATGAAATGATGCAGATTTAAACCATCTGTCCTCACTGTCTGTAAGGGTGGAAACTGTCTGAAATTCACCTCCAAGACATTTTAAAAAGTGTCTTGTGCAACATCAGACCTCCTAGATTTGTCGATGGAGGAAATTTTTCTGCTAGTGTATAGGTAAGATTTTATTTCATTTTTTCTTTCTAACCAGTAGTTGCAGTTAGACTGTCATAATTTGACACACTATAATTTGGAGTCTTGTAGGAGGGTAGCTTTTTTCCTGTGAAATTTTTCATTCGGCTATCACGAAAGAGAAGCAAACCATCATTTCTTTGTGCTATGAGGTAATTTTTTTATGTAGGCAGTTATAAGAATATGGCAATAGAAGTGGTAAAACCTCTCCTACATTAAAAAGGTCTTGATTTCCACGATAGAAATTTTAACTGGGTTTATGGTAACTTGCGTGTCCTCTGCCCTTGATAAAATTCATTTGTGTTTATGTACCAGAAACCTGAAGAAAACTTACAGGAGTATGTGGCACTTCAATCTTCATCGCTTTGTTAGTGTATTTGCATCTTGGTCCAGCTGCCTTGGGGATCAGTGAGCTGACATAATACTAAAACGCTGGAGTGCTGAGTCAAATTAGCAGGATTCATTATGATGTTTCTAAAATATTTTTTAGAAACTTTACCTAAATTAAAAATCAGACTGAAAGTTTTTGTTTCAAAATTTGTATTTACAAAACCATTTAATAAACACCCCATTCAAGGAGACAGGAAATTATCGTATATTAATGTTGTTAACGGTGAGTAAACTGAGGAAAATAGCTACAAAGTAGAGGAAGCTACAGCTTCTGTTAGGATATGTCACAGCTCATTTTTCTAATTGGAGGAGTACATGACATTGATACAAGGCATGAATTGGATTGACTCATAAGTAGCTAATAGTATTAACTGTTTAGTATTAAGGAAATGCTGCTGTTCGAGGGGAAATAAATACCAGACCGTACTGAAACTGAAAATAGCACTCCTGTCACAAAAAGTGTTTGTAATGCATGATGCTGAAAGCTCAAGTATTCCTTTTTTTGATGGTGTAGTTTACTCTAATGTGGTTTCATGATGAAAAGTATTGGCTACTTTCAGTAATATGTATTTTCCGTAACTGCTCTTAGTCTGGCAAGAAATTTCACGCACTTTAAAGGTGAAAAGGTTTTCCTTTTCATCCTTCGAAATCTGTGGAATCAGCAAGTCTTTAATAGACGAAAAAAGTCTCAACCAATCAACTAACCAAACAAAACACGCTTCCTGGAATTAGGCCTCTTGCGGCTGGTAACTGTCAGTGATGTTTTTGTAAACCACATGGGGTTCCCATTTTAAGTTTTCCTTTGTTGCCTAATTGATAGGCAGACCAGCTGGGCAGCGGGGCTTGAACCACCATGCTGTGGCACTTTGTAATGGTGGTCATAATCGGGCATGTTTGGGGCGGCACGTAATTCTTCTGGTTCAGTAATATGCTGTTGATGCACGTTCTTTGTGTGTAAAAATGGCAGAAGATGTGAGGGCAATGAAGAAGTGGAGAAAATAGATGCAGAAAACAAAGCACCTGTCTCACTTTCCAGGTTTGTTTACTGAAGCCAATTGTTGAAACTGCTCAAAAAAGGCCTTTGAGCTGGCGTTTGTGAAACACATTTCTGAAGTGATGGAAGTGTAGAGGATGGATTCCTCACTGTGCTGCACTTCATGAAGGGGTTCACTTATGATTTAGTTGGTCGGTTTGGATGGTTTAGAAGCAGTTCATGCCACGTTCAGTGTGAGGCTCCATCTATGTAAAAATGGATCTCATTTAAATGATGCTTTATTTTGTTTTGAACTTACATAAATCTGCATTGCATGAAATATCGTTATGAAAACATTTAAAGATACAGTGAAGGTGATTGGATCCATGATTTTTGCTAAAACTAGAACGTTAATCGTAAAGTAGGTCAGGATTTTAGTACAATATAGTGCTTCCTCAGAGGAAACAGAGAAATCCGTTTTGCAACTCAGTAGGTTCTTCGTGCATCAGTAGTAATGTACAGTACAGATTGCTATCAGCACCTTTTTGTTCAGTCTGCGTCTGTTCATTTAAAAAGAAAAGAAACAAGCAACAGAGAAATGCAGGGTGTATGCATTAGGAAGTTTGCATCTACTTTGTGACAGTTTGATTCCTCCATAACATTGCAATGGGTTTTACTTTGCGTGTAGTTGTGTGTGATTTCTTACTATTTTCCACCTTGTGGAATACAACGATATTGGCATGGTATTGAAGGAACAACTGGAATGCTACTTTGCAAATAATATAACATTTGTATGGTCCTTTTAATGAAAGCCATCGTTGTCTTTAAAGCCTTTTGTTTGTTATGTATGTCAGAAGTATTCTGATCAAATTTAATTCTGATATATGTTTTAAGTTTGAGTACTGTGGATTTTGCCCTCCTAAGAAGGAATGGCTAGGGGCTGTTGTTATCTGTGCTATACTATCTTATTCTTGTGTTGTGTTGGTGTAACTATCGATTTCAGAGGATACTAATAGTATGAGCCTTAGCTTTTTGATGTTTAGACTCAAAAAGGGCAGAATGAGAAACAAAAGTGCTTGCCAAGCGTTGCAAAGCAAGAAAGAACAGTGACTGCAAAAACGGGCTCTGCACAATCCTGCCATCATCAGAAGAGAGAATAAAGACCTATGCCAGAGTCTTCCTTTTGGCAAAGACAGGGCCGCATGCTGCCCTTGTAGCTCTTACGTTCTTGCTGTCATCCTTGTACCTCTGTTCACTGACTGAATTGTCTAAAATAGGCACGAATCAGGTGACAAAATTTCTAGGATAAAAAAAGTAGATAATGAACATCTTTCCTGTGGCTTACCGTTCTGTCTTGTGCTGGTTCAGAGTCTAAGTGTATTGATGTGAAAAGAGAAGAAAGCCTGGTCTTTCTTCCTTTGAATGTCATCTTCATTTGAGAAGCTCATCCAAAATCCACTGACTTTGTTGGGAGTCTTTTACCTTTTGTTACCAGCTGTTACACTATTTTGTAGGTCTTAGTGAAAATATTGTGTGTCGTATTGATTGATCCAGTGATTTTTTCCCATACTCTGTATTAACCTAATTTTTAATTCCGTCTGAAGACACTGTTCATGTGTTTTGTGAGAAAGAATGAGAAAGTTAAAATCAGCTTTACCAAAAACTTTCAGGTAGTTCTATTTTTACTTTCCTTGCTATGCTTTATATATTTACTTACTGCATCGCATGAATCACCAGAACCATCACCCCAGCTTTTTTTTTTTTTCTTTTGTTTAAGGGAGAGTAATGTCTGGCAAGAGAAAGTTTGAAGATGCTCCTGTGAATATCCATTTTGATTTCAAATCCTAACCTTTAGGAAGGTTAGAAAGAAATTGAAAAATCAGATACACTTATCTGAACAGAATACGTTTTGCAGTTGTATTTGCTAAAATGATGCAAAGAATTTTGTGGGTTTCTTTGCTCTTGAAAAAAACAACAACAAAAACATTTCATGGTTACTGCATGACCTTGTATCTATGAAAGTCAACACTGATTAAACTGTATTTAAGAAATAAGATTTCTCTTTCTAAAGGATGCTGTAACGTTGTCTGGTTTAAAATGATGTTTGTAAACTATACTTGAACCGCATATGAATAATTACAACTTGTTTGCCCACAAAGTAGTAATTTTGCACTTTAATGTTAATTTTGTATAGTATTAAATAAACTGTGGCATATTTCACTACATATGGATTAAACTGATTTTAACTAACTCTTTAACTGATAAGTACAAAGGTAGTAACCTGCTGCAGGTAGAACAGTGTGTGAAACAATGTAAGACACTAGCACAAATGATCTCATTCATTAACATGTTTCCCAAATATAGATATATATACTTAGTTTTCAAAGGAAGAATTAAAACATCAGTGATATGCTGACATAAGCATAGAAGAGTCTTCCCCTTTCTGTGCTGCCTAGTGCTGCAATCAGAATCGGCTCGTTTCCTGGAGTAATCCATCATGTTGATTTACAAGTGCTGCTGCCGTCTGTATCGTGCTAATAGGAAGCTCACAGCATCTGTCCTTGCACTGAAAGCAAGCCAGCAGCATAAAACAGATGATTACTAGATGATGTACAATCAGTGGCTAAGGGAGGGGGAAGGTTAGGCAAGATTCTGGACAATTTCTGTATCTTGGTCAATAAGCTGGGATTACTTGATTCTTTTTTCCTAAAATTGTCTCTCGTCTCCTGGGTGAGACTGTGCAATTCCTTAATGTTAGGACTGATCACAGTGTATTGCACGTTCTTGACCGCATCACTAACTGAGCAGGAAAATTTCAGTTGTTTGGTTGTTTCTTTCCTACCGCTGTGCGTGTCTCTGCTTTCTGGAGGGACCCAGCTAATGCTGCTATAGTTAGCTCTAGCCTCTTCACTAATCACTGTGAAGATGGATGAGAGATGCCGTGCAGACCTCTCCTTTGAATGCTGTTCTGTTCTCCTTCCTACTGGTTTAATGAATGGAGAATTTGATTTCTGAAATGAAGAAATTGATTTTGCCATCCCAAAGGTGAATCCTTCTCAAATCTCTCTTTTGCTCCCCCTATGGGATTTTTTTTTCCTCCAAAATTCAAGATCTTAGTCTCTCTTTTGTGAATAAGAAGCTGCATTTTACTTCTTTGTGACATTTGTAATTTATCCATCTTTATCTCCGTAAAAGCCTCTAATTTTTAAGTTGGAACATGCTTGGTTTTTCCAGTTGAAGGTCTGTTTAGAAAACCCTTTTGCAAAGAACACTGCTAAATGCAAAATAACATTTTAGGGGACCTTATTTTAAGTTTCTTAAAGAGATCAAGGCGATTATTCACTTCTGGATTCTGAATGATACCTAGTTGATACAACGACAGCAGAAGCTGCTAAGAACATTAGACCCTAAAGTGAGAACATCATCATTTGATGTCTATTCCTTCAAAATTGGTCCTGATGCAGTATGTCCCTTTGGTAAATAAATGGCAGGATTAAAATATGCTTAATTCTTCTTTGCGTAATCCACATTTACAGAAAGAAGTCAGAAATGTTTGCTATCTTTTTGAAAATTGGAAACTATGAGAGCTTTGCTCTCCAGCATATGCCTGGATGAGTGCAAGCCTCTAAGAACGGTTGAGTATCCTAGTGATCACTTGACCAAGGAAGTGTCCTATTTTAGGCATTTCTTGTGTAGACAGGCACACTTTGGACCTGAATTTTTGGATGGTTGCCGGTGTCAGCATCTGATTTCTGTGGCTTGGACATAAATTATGTGTTTTGAGTGTTCTTTTGAGTGTTCTGATGCAACTCAATCGTTTTAAATGTCTTAAGGACATCTGATGGGTTAGTAGAAATTATAATCTCTTACTGTTCCTAGGGGCAGTAGTGAACTACTGAGGATTACAACCCACAGGTTTGTCATTTCCAAGTAGCCTTGTTTGATGGTTAGGATTTGGGATATGCTCCCTCCCCTGCTCCCCCTCCCCCTCAGTGTTTGTGATCAGCAAGAAATGATGCAAGTAGGATGCCATCTGGCAGTACCAATGGCCAAAATCCTGAGATAAATGTGACTGACTGTGACGCAGAGATTTCTTAATAATGTATGCCATGGCTGTGCTGTAAGAACTTAAGCAATTTCATATAGCTGACAGCTTGTTTAATCTAGATTCCTTTTTTCTGGGAATTAATTTGTACAGTCCCATGATGAAGAAATGTCTTGTTTTGCAGAGATTAGTCTGCTCAAAATATCTGCAACTTCTATAGCAACAGGACGGAAACTTCAGGAGATGAGTTCTTTTCAATTTCAACTATAAATTGAATTTACTCATTGAAGTTACAGGTTTTATATTCTGTAACAAAGCCTGCACTTTGGATTTCTGCCCAACAGCCAGGGAGTACTTAATTCTTTACAATGTAAACAAGTAAAGCTAAAGACAGCAAAGATTTTTTGGAAAGTAGCTGTTTGTCTGCACTCTCTTTAGTCATCTGTCTCGTCAGCTCAAGTTTCTTGAGGATTCTGGGACCAGTTAATTTTATGGTAGGAATTTTGAAAATACGGCTAGAAATAGTACAATTAAAAGCAAATACAGGAGCTTAGCAAGCAGTTCATTATAGTTTGGGAAATAGTGTTAGAAAACTGCTAAAGGCCAGGATGTTTAGTAAAATCACATTGACGCTATGTAACTCTTGATGAAGCTGAGAAATCTCAAGCTGCAACTAAAGATTTACGTTAAAGCATTGGACCTTTCTTNNATCTAAATCTACCCTTTTCCAGTTTGAAGCCATTACGCCTCGTCCCGTCACTACATGCCCCTGTAAAATGTTTCTCTACAAATATTATGCATGTTTTTAAAAGAAATCATGTTGATCCTTTTAATTAAAAAACCCAGTCATTTTAGTTTTCATTTCCATGACAAGTTTCAGAACTAAAACAAATCTTGAATTTTTCTCGTGAATGAAATCATACTTTCTAATGTTCCTTGTGTTTCAGCCTTCCATATTTGGATAAAACAATGTAGAGATGTGTGAAGGTAATCTGTCATCTGTCAGGTGCTGTCTGATATCTGCCAGATGCTATTTACTAATTTTGGCAGGACAATGTATTAAAGCAGTTTAGTTAATATTAAGATACAGGACATATATATAGGAAGACTAAAGGAGATGATACATGTTTCCAACTGGATTGAAAGGCATAAGAAAATTAAGCATCTTACCTCTGAACTGTCCTGCAGTGCTGCAAATAAAAGAGGAGGCTGGAATTGTTTTGAGCTTTTGGAACTATTCCCAAGGCTCAGGCTGTCTGCAAATTATGAAAAGATTGCTGAAAGTAACAGTCTTAGGTAAAAATGGGTACCGCAGTAAGGTATCATCAATAGTTACTGGGATCTGGCACATTAGAATCATTATTGGAATCCTAATTCATTTATCCTCATTTCATTTGTGAATTAGCAAGAAGCTTGAAAACAAACCCGAGTGTCATTTACTTGTCATTTAGTTTCGTTTGCTAAGAGAAGGAACGATGCTTTTGGATGAAAATCATGCACTTACTAGATGTGTGTATTTTTAGGAACCTGAGAGCTAAATGAGAATGTGACTTGTACTCTATTTTTTTTAAAAATAACTATCCAATGAAAAAGAAAAAAAATTTATTATCATGTGTCTTGTAATTTTATATTTCATTATTATGTTTAAATAATTGGTGACAAAAAGTATAAAAATATAGATCTCTCTATATTTGTTTGGATCACAATAAATAAAGTAACTATTTTCCTCCATTTCTCTATATATCTTCCCATTGACAAATTGCACCTTCTTAGGTAATATCTGGAATCTGCAAAGCGTCAAAAATGTATGAAAAAATATACAAATAAATCAGCCTGCTTACTTTATCACTCTTAGGTTTTGATTCAGGTGGCTGGCATTACTCCAGTTTTGGGGTCGGACCATTCAAAAAAATCTGTGCTGTCAGTTGCAAACCTATTGTGTCCGAATGCCTGTGTTCTGCTGCTTAACGCTTCAAACCAAACAGCTCCACCTATCTCGCATCTCTTCTTAGAGCCATGTTCTGTTGCTAAATGACATTTTTTGAGGAAGAGTATGGCTTAACCTAAGAAACCAATGTGTAGTTGGTGTTTAATGAACTTGAAAACTACTTAAAGGTTTTTTGAAACAAAGTGAGAACACTAGTTTTAAAATTTATCTTTTGAAAGTCTATAAAGGTTTGGTGTTTTTTTTCCTCTGATTTAATTAAAAGGCATATTTGACAAAGCAGATACTTGCTATAGTTAAGAAGAAAATTATACCTCAAAACATTTTATATAGATGTTTTCAAAGATGTCTTATAGGTATTGGGTATTTAAGACCATATTTTTAAGATCGTGTGGGAACAGGCTGTTAGATTTCTACAGGCACGTGTGAAAGACCCAAACAAAAGTCCAGATTCCTTAAATCAAGTACAATGCTAATGATACAAGTAGTATTACATTTCATCCCTCAGTACAAAATTTGGGCTTTTGCTTAAAGAGAACTTGGGAAAAATTTTGCTGAATTTCATAATAGGCATTCACAGAATAACTTAAGAATAACAGATGTGTAATGTAACAAATCTTGTTTTCAGAGGGAAGTGCTCTTGTTTCAAGAGCGTAGAGTTGAAATTTTTGTTGTTTTTTTAATTTGGTGCACAAAAGTGCATATGAAGACAGGAGGATCCATAAATAAGGCTAAGGTCTTAGGCAGTCTGCCATTCTGACAGCATATTTTATAAACAACCATAAATAACACTCACTGCAGCATATCAGAGACAATTACTCCGTGCCATCAGCACCGTTTTTCTGATTTACTGGGGTCTTTGAAGAAAAGAAATACTCACCTGTCATACCAAACTGCAAAGCTCTAATATGGTTGATATTTTTTTTATCAGGGTTCATTATGTTTGGCTCTTTTTTTCTGTGATTTTCTTCTTGATTTGTGTTTCAAAATACAGAACCTAGATTATTTTTTTTATGAACCAAAATGGCTGAAACAGAGTATAGGTGCAAATCCTGTAGTACTGCTAAGTAAGAATAGTGCTGCTCTTATAACAGTTTAACTGGTTTTCTTCTGACTCTTCTGAGAAAAATCCTTTTGTTTTGGAAGTGTCTCAAGGAGCAGTCGCAAAATAACACAGGAATAGAAGGATAATGGGAAGGTGGCGGGACCTGAGGACCCAAGAAAAAGTTACTAGGTGCGTGTTTCTGTGCTGCACTACAGTGAGGCTCCTTTCTAGAGGAGAAGTGACGTGATACAATGAATAGCACAGTAGATTCACGGGTAGATTCTGCAGCAAATGAATAATTTCATTGGCAAGAGGGTGACCCTGGGAAACTTTTCTAGTAAGGGTTGGATTTTATAGAGGGCACAAATTCCTATTGGAAATTAATAGAAATTAGAACAAACAACAGTCTTGGAAACCTTAACGTTTTTCAAAGGAGAAATGTCTAGCCCCGTTAGCTTGGATATCTAGTATTTTGAGACCCACTGATCCTGTATAATTTTTTTAGAGGAAAAAGTGCATGGAAATTATGTAGTATTTTCTTGGGTGAAGCGGTCAAACAGAAGTCTAAAAGTTACATACGGTATGGTGATCCGACAGGTGATGTTCATGCTCTCATTTTTCCTAATGTTAGGGACGTGTAGGCTTGAGTTTATTGTCGTATGTCTCCTTTGCCATCTGTGTGTGAAGCTCGTGTAGGTATTCTTCAACTATGCAGCAAGGTGAAATAGGTGCTAGAACAATATATCCTTGACAATATGGGACTGAGCCTGTGGCTACCTACCCAGGGTTTTGGTTTGGTGTGTGGTGAACATCTTAAGGCCATTCAGTCTGGTGGTGTGTGTTGTGTTTTTGTTTTAGTTTGGTTTGGGGTTCTGGGTGGGTTTGGGTTTGGTTTGGTGTTGTTTTTGTTAAAATTACCTCTCTTGTCTAGATGAATCACAGCTACAAAGCAAGTATAGCCTTGGAAATTTAAGAGGTCAGAGTTCTTAACCCAGTTGGTTATTAAGCATCCTACAGCACTTCTTAACAAGAGAAAGCTTGACCTGATAGCCTGGCCAGGACACAAGTTAAACAATTTACTTGATCTGCTTCCAGTTCCACAGACATCATAATGTAGTCTTTGGCCAGTGTTTTGAAAAGCTCTTTAATGTCATACATAATTTTAGAAGCTGTATTTCTCAGGTGAATTAGTTGTATTCTGTAGTTCACAAAGCTTTTGAAGAAAGGTTTTGGAAAACTGAAGGGTATTATCTAATGCCACTGTATTTCAAAGCTGATGCTTTCTTCTAGAATAAAAAAAGAAACAGCATTCTTTAGCTAGCCCGCAGCATGCAAAACTTAGAAAGCAGAATTTTATGATTTATGGACACTTTTGACAAAACAAGAAGTTCTTCTCTCTTGCAGGAAGTATGTGTCAGTAAGAAGTATAATTCAGCAAATTAATGTAAATAGATAGTTATTAGATGGTAGCCATCTGGAGTAGAAGCATGGAATATTGCATGGAAAGTTTCTTAATATTAATTTTATGTGTAATGGATAGAGAGTTACTCTAAGCTGTCTGCTTTGTACAAAAGTGCCTGTATTTTCTGGTTTGAGCATGCTTGAAAATGCAAAACAATTATTTCACTTTGTTAAATCAATAATTATAAAATATTTCCTTGCAAATATTGTTTACTTTATCAGATGCTAAATGTATTTTCTTCCTAATTGTATATTGTACACTCATTTCAGTTTTTTCCAGTCCCAATAAAATATTTGGGGTAGAGACTGAGTAGTAGCAAGAGCTACTAAAAATACTATTTCAGGAATGATGGTCCTGGTAGTTCGACCGATGAGATGGGACAGATTCACAGGCCTTGATGAAGAGGAATCCTAGGTAATTATCTAGGTGCACTTTGGGCTTTTATTTTGGATTATTCTGTGATTACAAAAGAAACCCATCAGTTCTGATAAGTAAAAGGCTTGGCTGTTTCTTGCCTTCGCAGGTTGTTTCTTTACAAAACAGGCCAATATAAATCAACAATATGCAGGACCTTTTTTGAAAACTCACAGGATGTATGACTAAAGAACTTGTGCCATGCTTTTTTTTATTCTGCAGGCTGTTGTGTGCACTAGAACACTAGCTTCCAATTGTGCAAGATATTCCCATAGGATTTTTCTGGTATACTCAGTGTTTAATCTTTTATAAGACTCTTCCAGCAGATGGCTTCTGCATTGTGCGGATTCATTGTAATTTCTATGAACACAAACATCTAATTACTTATCTCTGAAACAAATCCAGAGCTCCATACCACTTTTCATTGAAGCTTCAAATTTAAGGAAGTTTTTGAAAACTTACTTCCCAAATGGCTCTTCGTCTGTTGAAGTCCAGGAGCTGACATCTTATTGAAATAAAATCTCATCCAGATGAAACTCAGCTGAAAATTAGGTGTCAGAAGTAACTGAATAGAATCCAGCTCCCATTGGATTTGCTGGCTCACTGGACTTAGATCTAAGTAAACAAATTCAGATTGGATAGGTACAGATTCACTAGGTCAAAAATAATTAAAAAAAAGTAGGCAGACAATTGTCATTCTCTGTAGAATCTCCAAGTCCAAATCTGAAACCCATACTGCTGAAAATTATTCAATAGTTATTAACATTAATAGTAGGAAAACTTAGGAGAAATACGTGATTTTTTGCATAGATACAAAAAAGAAACTCTCTTTCTTACATCCTCCAAATATCTTTTTTTTTTTTTTTTTTTTCTTCCTTTGATTATGGCATATGATTCAGGCAAAAATGATTCTAAAACCAATCTCTTTTTGTTATACTGATGTGAATAATGTTCTAGAGGAAATTGTGTGTTAAGGTATGGTGTTGCCTAGCAAAAATGTCAGAACTGCCTGTGGAAAGTGCAAATCATTGAAGAAATTTATTCTAATTTTTGTGACAGATGAATTCCAGGGAAGAGAAGAAATATTAAAGAGGTAAAAAGGAGAATCAAGTGTCTGTCTCCATATAGCCCTATACTCTGGCTCAGGCATTTTCTCAGAACCAGGTTTATTTGGCTGCTGTTTATTTAGGGGCTAAAAAAATAGTTTGCAATTCCAAATCAATGCCAGTTTCAAACAATACCTGGAAGCTAGTAATCGCCTCCATTGCATAATTGGAAATATAAGGAGTGTTTTGCAGATTAATATGACTCTGACTTTTATTATGTGCCATAACTGCTTGTGGCAAGCACCAGATCTCTGTTCTGGCTGTGAAACAGGATACAAAATACCAAGCAAGCACTGGTCAGTACGTGGTGCAGCGCAGGTACTGTAGGTGGAGTCAGAGATTTAGATCCCAGAGCAGTGTAGCTGTGTTAGAGTGGGCATTTTGGCAGGGGTTGGTTTGTGGCTGGCAGCAGCTGAGGTAATCCTTTGCTCATCATCATCATGTGATGCAGTCAGGCATCAGAGTTAGGTTTTTTGGTCATAGTTTATTTTGTAATAATTTGGACTCTGCTCATTGACTTTGAGTCATGACAGCATTTACATATCCAGAACAGCCAAGACTCTGAAATGTGAAGCCTGTGTTGACTGTGCTGGTCCTAGAATTTACCTTTATTTAATTCAGAGGTTTGCTATTTGAGTCTTGTCTTCAGTAGTTCTGTGCTATTTTAACATCTGCCAAGAATCTGTCTCACTTTAATGATTAAAATGGAGAAGTCTAGTTCGGTAGGTTTTGAATTTGAGGAAAAAACCCAATATCCTGAAAGTTGTTTAGGGAGCATTGTCGACCTCTAGTTATTATCTATTAACAACAGGGAAGTTCAAGACTGAAAATATTTCAAACTCCAGATAGCCAGTCAATCACCTATTGGTTAGATAATACTTACATACAGGCAATATAGTATCCCCCTTGGATAGCAGGATTCAGAGGTACTTGTGGTGTCTGGTGATCATATATAAATAAGTAAAAGTTGTGTGACTTTTTTATCCCCCCCTCCATATTTCAGCCTTAATGTTCTAAATTAAACAGAATTGTCTTTTTGGTATTGTACTAATGTTTGCAATATAGTAAAATCTCAGGATGACTTTTGCATGCAATTTAGGTTAGATAAATAAATAAGGCTGTACTTAATAATACTTAAATATAGTATTTTGTAATGTTAATATTCATATACTAATGATTAAGCAGAAGCTATAGTTCTGGTTATTATAAGCATGTGCATTACTGGCAATATTATTAGAGCCATTAAACTCTGTTGGTAAAATGGAATAAATTAAATTAAAGTGTTTGTTCAGTTTTCCTTGTGTGCTCAAACTCCAAATTTAGCACATTTTAAAGCCGTTTTAAATTTTGTTGCTGTTAATATTGCTGAAGTCGAAGAAGTATAAATGTCGAATTATACCCATTTACCCTTGCTAATAAAACTTAAATGTATTCACATTATGGTAGGGATGCAATAACTGTATATACTAGTAGCAGTTTTCCCTACTTTTTTTTTGCTTATAAACATTCAAGAGGGTCATGCCCCAGATGTCTTTGTTCAGCATATTTTATTTATGATGGATCTTGTCCACATTCAAAACTGGATGCAGACTTCATAAAATACTTTATTGTTATTTCAGCCCAAGAAATAGGATAAGAAAAATTTGTGAAAGATTTTTTTTAAACCGTGTTTTTGCAAACTAAAATGCTTAGTAGACTAGTAAACTTATGTTAGTTACAGAATCATACTTAACATCAATCTTTTAAAGTTTGTTTCTGCTTTTCAGCTACTTTTGCTTAATAATAGTGTGAATAGAGACTGATATTTTGCTTATTTTGCAAGTCACATACGCAAGTTAAGCGTATCAAGCTTTTTTAAATTTTATTTTAGTGGATTAAGCATGAAGTAGAGGGTATGAAAGGAATTCTGTAATCTTACCCAGAACATCCTGGCTCATGTCCTTTTTTTCTTTTTTTTACTACAGTAGTGTCAGAGGAAAAATCTTGCAAAAGGGTGGGGCTGGCAAGGTGTGGCAGGAGAAAACTGCCAACCCCCAACTTCTTTCAGATGTCCTTATCCTGATTTACAGGATTTGTGGATCATCTGGTAGGATGTCAGTATTAATTATGATGATGTAATGTGAGATTTCCCTCTATTGCTAAACTCCACCAAATTTTGGAAGAAATGCTTTTGTAACCGAGTGTCCCTTTCATGCAGCACTTCTACCATTCAGAAACTTCTATTGGTGGTTGTCATTGCATGATATGAATGTTGTTGCTCTGTTATTCCTGTCCCCTCTACCTTTTTACCAGTTTGAATTTATAGAAAGGCCAAGAAGACCTTTGAGGTTTTAAAAACGCAGACTGCTTTGTAGAGGAGAACACAAGGAACAAAGCAAGGCGTGACCGTGGCCCTTTCTAAAGCACCCTCCTATCAAGGGGATGAGCATTGCAGTGGGTACTTGGGCCCAAATGACAATCCCTTTTCAGAGGAGTAAAAAGTTAAAAGACCTTATGATCCCGTTAATGAAACATTAGGTATTTTCAGAGCAAATCCTTTAATGCTCATTGCTACTCAGGTCACTGTAAAAATAGAATCATAGAATCATAGAATTGCTGAGGTTGGAAGGGGCCTTTAAGATCATCAAGTCCAACCATTAACCTACCCTGACAAAAGCCACTTCTAAACCATGTCCCTAAGTACCCCATCTACCCTTTTTTTAAACACCTCCAGGGATGGTGAATCCACCACCTCCCTGGGCAGCCTATTCCAATGGTTAATAACCCTTTCAGTGAAAAAATGTTTCCTAATATCCAATCTAAACTTCCCCTGACAAAACTTGAACCCATTTCCTCTTGTCCTATCACCTGTCACCAAGGAGAAGATGTCAGCCCCCACCTCTCTACAACCTCCTTTCAGGTAGTTGTAGAGGGTGATAAGGTCTCCCCTCAGCCTCCTCTTCTCCAGGCTGAACAACCCCAGCTCCCTCAGTCGTTCCTCATAAGGTTTGTCCTCCAGACCCCTCACCAGCTTTGTAGCCCT
>VXBH01006849.1:83529-107268 GCA_013400035.1 Rynchops niger | reverse complement strand
TGAAGATTCTATGATTCTGTGGTGGTACTGTTGTGCTATACCTGGCCATCTTGCATCAAAATGCCTCACACTGAGTGCTCAGGTACGCTGTTCTCTCTTAAAAAAGGCATAAAGAAGGAAGATGATAATAGTAAAGCAGCTGTGGAAAACAATGAATGCTTAAAATTGCTGGGGTGAATTCAGTCCCTGTGAAGAACTAAGAGTAAGAGTGAATTTTGCGGGGCAAGCTCTTATCATGGGCCATGAGAAAGCGAGATACGGGCTGGCTCCTGCCTCTGCCAGTTCCCACTTCAATGTCATGTCACTCAAAAGGGTTGCAGCTAGCGAGAGGGGTTGGATGTGCCAACTTGCGGGCTTCGGTCAGATTCACTAATGAGTTTAAGTCAAGGTTTGAAAGCATGGCTTCAAAGACAGTATGTCTAGACTGTATTGACCCCTAGTGCTAGTTGTTCTGTACCATGTGCATCCCCCCAAATGTAGGGATTTCCTTAAAAAAATCAAAGCCCACATGGATGACCAGGGAGGAAGCCTCAGTATGAGTCTTCACTGCTCATTCTTTTTATTCTGTTCAGGAGTGAACTCCCTCCTGTACAGAGGAATGGAGTTTTCTTGCAAAGAAAGACTTCTGCTTGGGATTGTTTCTGTGCTTTCCTTCAACAGAAAATTTCCCAAACAAGCTAAGAATACAGGGAATGGAAGGGCAAGAAGGTATTATGGATGGCTGCTTTAAAGCTGGAAAAAAACATTTTCAAATGCATTTTGAATATTTATTTTGAAATACTGTCAAAAGCCTGAATTTTTAAGTGGTAGGTTTTGCTTTTGTTTTTTCTTCACGTGCTTCACATTTTTTTCTTTCTTTCCTTTTCAGCACTCGTTTGTTTTTTTTTTGCCACAGGAACCTGGAGAGAAGGAGAAAACAGATTAAAAATGAAAGAAGCCAGAGGAAGACAATTTAAATATGAAACTGAAAACACTGCAGAAATTTTGCATAGAGCTTTCTTTTCAGGCACATAAAATTCACTGAAAAAAAGTCAGTCAAACAAAATAAACAGGCCTACATGCGGATTTTCTGTACACAGAAGTTTTATCTGTCAAAATCTCCCATCCTACGAAGATTTTATGCCTGTTTAGCTTAATACACATAAACATTTATTATTGCCAGGATAGATTAAAAGTCATGTGTAAAGGGCTTTTGTGAAGCTTTTAATTGCTCTAAGATCTAACAATAAGGACCTTAAGCCCCAAAGAACTCACTCTTTTGTGGTGACTGGAAAACATGACACTATTATGGTCTGGCTTTGGATGAATGAGTGGGGAGATGACAACCAAAGCCCATTGCTGCATAACTAAATATTCACACCCAAAACTTTGCTTTATTTTTCAAGGAGGGCTTAGGGAGCTTGAGGGTACATTTGTTTCCTGAAAATGATGTTTGAATTAAGTCAGTTTAGAAGAAGACAGTTGTTTCTACTGGACAATGAGCATAGCCAGATACAACTATACTCTGGTCTGAGGCTGGTATAGATTTTGGTTTTGGCATTATTTGCCCACCTAAACGCACAGAAGTAGCAGCATCTATTTTTCTCTTCATATTGCTGCCTTTCATACTAAGGTTGTTAGGAAATAAAATCAAGCCAACTTTAGCCTCCAAAATGGCCAAGGGAGAAGCTTGTAAAATAACCTGCTCCAGGAGCTGGTTGGTTTGTGTCCATTGGGTGATGCAAAAAGCCAAGGCAGAGGAGGGACCTGGGTTGATTACTGGCAGCTGCTGCCCAGCTGATGTAATTCAGTAATAGCTGGTGACAGGCAGAAACTATAGAAGATACAAATGATAATTCCTTGGGGAGCTTCAGACATAAATAATTCATCAAAATGAATTTTATAGTAGGGGTCAAAAGAAATTGAAGAAAGCCGGAGTGTTAACTCTCTGAGGGAGGGACTTACAGACTGGTTTTGTGCAAACTATGCGGGGGGGATATGCAGGCAAATTAAATGTAAATGAAGAAGATGACATTGTTCTTATTACCTGGAACCAAAGTAAGAGAGACACGAGAAATAAAAAAAGGAAGGATGATTAAGGAAGTGTCAGTAACTGGAACTGCTGCTGGGTAACAGTGTCAGTCTGAGCTGAGGTGCACCATCAAGCCCTGCCTGAGAAGATGCAGGTTAACGGCAACAGCGGAGTGAGTTTTTACAAGTCTATACTGTTACACAATATATATATCATATAGTCATACAGAAGAGTGTCTTCTTAGTAATCAGCTTGGTAACTTACCCATAGTTAGGAGCTAATACACATGAAATACGGGGGGGAGATTAATCAGCTCCTAACTATGGGTAAGTTACCAAGCTGATATAGAAACCTCTCCTTACATATACTATATAGTGTAAGGAAGTGTGTGGGAAGGACAGAAGTGCCAGGGTGGGACATGGTTTGGCTCCCACAGCTGACATCTGCAAGTGACTAACCTGCAGGGTGGCCCAAAGCCATTCTCCGCTGACCGTGCCATGGGCTAAGTCCTCCCACATCACCTGGTGCCGTGTGGGGGCTCCATCACGATGTGAGGGGCTTTGGGTTTCCCACAGTGCAGCTTCTACCTCCAAAAATGCCCTCAGAGGCTGGTTTTGAAGGACGAGGAAAGCTGTCATGCCCCATTCTGCTCAGAGTTCCCTGAGGAAAACCAGCAATGCTTCAACTCAGCAAATCTAAGGGCTGTTTCTCTGGAACTGCTTTTAAAAACGTTTTTTGGTGAAACTGTTTTTGATCTCGCCTAGCACAAGGTGACTATTTTTCCCCATGCCAGGCTATAATTCTGCAACTGTTTGTGTTTGGGTTTTATGTTTGTCTTAGTTTGTGAATTCTGACTAGTCAAATAACTTCATCCTGGCTGAAGACGGGTGGTTTTGTCATATTTAAAAGAAATGCAGGCTGAGGAATAAGTGGTTATAAGCCTGTGAAAATGGCATGTTGCTTATGCACAGAGCAAAATTTTCCACCTAGGCTCCTATTTTCAAAAACGGCCTCTAATTTTGGGTATCCAAATTTAGTCTCCCGGAGCCTGACTTTCAGAGATACTGCCTGCCCCCGAGCCCCAGCATGTATACTTTACAGTCCCCAGAATAGCTGCTCCAGCCCGCTCTGCTTCATTGCCCGGAGCAGCCCTTGTTTTGTGCTATTCTGGATTCACATTTTGTCATTGTCTGAGAACTGCTGGCTCTCCCATAGCAAACATTTCCCCTGGCTGTAAGTTTCGTGCTTCCTAAATCTGGGAAACATCCTTTTCCAGGGGCTTTGGTATTGCCTTAGGTGCAAAGGTCTCCTTCCTAGGTTCAGAAAAACCCCCAAAGGCTTTATTTTCCTGTATAATCATTTGCAGACTGCAACTATGAGAATATAAAGAGAGATACTTTAACTACCTCAATTATTTTAAAGCAGAAACTTGTGGGAGAAGGATCATTCCTTGTTACAAAAATCCATGAGGCTGGCTGGTAGCTCACGGTATGGGATGACATCTGAAAAAAGTTCAGTTTGGTGCATCTTACTCCTATTTAGCTGAGTAACCCAGAGAAAATCTCCTTTGAACATAATGGGGTGAGGGGAATCAGAAAGTAAAACATTTAAAATGTGGGTATTTTTGTGCTAACCTTGTAAAAGGCAGGGAATTTGCTGCTTCTTGCTGTGGTTTCCCCCTGCCTGCTTGCACCTTCTCACAGGGAGGCGCTTCTCGTTTTCTGATCTGATAACAAGTTAAAACGTGATGTTCTCTCTTATGTGCAGAGGTTTTGCTGTGATTTAGGGAAAAAAAGGATGCGCACGTGGTAGTGTACCAGTTTCCAAAAATAAACAGAAGGATACCCTGGTGAATTGTGCTGATCGCAGGATTAAAGTTCTCTCTTATTACTGAATTCATGCCGGATGCCGGTAGCGTTAAAGGAGGCTGAAAAACCACAGGGGACTCTGTAGGTTTGGGTTTTTTTTTCCTTTCAGACAAAAAAGCCTGCCCCTCCTGTCAGTTATACTGGAATTGCCAGAGCCAGATGAGAAGCAATGGCATGATAAATAAATGCCCTGCGGCACACGATCGCACCAGCCCATGGCTGGGTGCTACCGTCCGTCCAGGCCGTTTCTACAGTGAGAACATCCAAGCAACCCCTTTTACTCTGGATGCTTCAAAATCAAAAAGGCAAAGGGAATGCTTGTAATGGCAAGCACC
This sequence comes from Rynchops niger, assembly GCA_013400035.1. NCBI lineage: Eukaryota > Metazoa > Chordata > Aves > Charadriiformes > Laridae > Rynchops > Rynchops niger. The sequence goes on along the minus strand of VXBH01006849.1, from coordinate 103,054 downwards.
ACTTAGGCGGTGGTAGAGCCTAGAAAATCAGGAAGGAGGAAAAGCTGCTGCACCGCTTTTGAGAAAGCAAGAGGAGGCTGAGCCCTGTGCAAGGCATCTCGGCTGTTGCCAAAGAGGAGCATGTTTTCTTGACTGAGCAGGCAGCAGAGTGTGAGAAGCAGAGTGCTTACACAAGGCAGCTTGCTGGGAATGTACCAGCGAGCTCTTCTCACGTTTTCTTGTGCAACAAACCCAGCATTGATTGACAATTTTGCAGATGTACATGAGGACCAAGAATGGAAACTTTCAGCTCTTATACCACGAGGCAGCACAGAGACAGCTTTTGCCCATCTCCTGCGATGCCCAGCCGTGTCTGTTGCTGTCTGCCCCCATTAGCTCGCCCTCCCTTTGAAGAACAAGAGATGAGGTTAGAAATCACGCTGCAGCCCCAATGGAGCACGGGCTGGTGGCAGGACCCTGCAGTGTATGGGGCAGGGGGCAAGGGCCAAGGTCCCCCCCAGCTGCTCCCATTGCCGTAAGACTGAGCACAGCCTACCGCTGCTCTCGCACTCCTCGGCTTGGCCAGCAAGCCCTTGGGCTAGCAGGCACCCACGTTACTTGTAAATGCTCCGAACTCAAACAAGCAGAAATAAGCCAGGAGTGTGAGTCAGGGGAGGAAAAGGGGTTTCCTCTGCACGAGGTCTTGAGTGAGCAATAGCACGTGGAGAGATGCTCCCACAGTTGGTGTAAGGCAGGTGTCCTCCAACCAAGACCCCCCACCACACATGCAGGGGGTCCCGGAGGATGTGGACTATGTCCACTCCACAGTAAAAAGCCCCAAAGGCTTATAACACAGGCGTAGGATTCCTAGCAGTGATGGGTTACTGCTGGACCACGGCTCTTGCTATCATGGGCAGTTCACCCACATAATTATAATAGAAAAAGAGATAAAATGAGGATTTTTCTCATTTCCCCTCTCCATCTGTGGACACTGTCTCCTTTCCTGCCCTCATAGTGCAAAAATATAGTGCTGCTCTTCCTTTTTCAGGGCCAGACACAGGGACGTGTACTAGCAATGCCTAGCTGCGGCATAGGATTCATCTCATGTTTTTACATAGGTCTCCCTTGCTGTCAGCTGTCCGACCTTTGGTGTCGGCACAGGGATGGCAGCAGGTCCCACTGTCCGCACCAGAGCTACTGTAGCATTACCCACGCAAAATGCCTTTGAAGTGAAGCACGTTTGTCCGGAGTCCTGGTATGAGAGCATCTATCAAAAACCTGGCACTCCCACCGAATAAATCCCTCGCGGCACCCTGCTCTCACTGCCGGGGTAGTTAAACAAAGGGATGCCACAAACACTTTCCCTCTGTGGGGTTTAAACAAGCTATCCACTTGCTGATGATATCTGGACATTACTGGAGGGCAATTTTGCTCATCTAATTCTCCGGAGAGAGACATTTGCTCAATAAGTTCGTGCTGAAAAGGAGTGTTTGTTTTGACTTTTGTACGCTGAGACCATGACAGCTACTCTCCGAAGTATTAAGTGCTTTAATAATTTGTACGGGTGTTGCTTTTCCCCGTGCCTTTCTCAAGTTTGGTTAACCTTTATTTCCACTATTTTCTCTGAAACAGGATTCACCTGTAGCAAATTTTTATATCTAGGCTTTATTCCAAGACAGAGGCATCTGCTTATTTAGATATGAACACATTGGCAACAGGACACACTGAAAGAGAGTACAATGATGCGGTCGCATGAATTGCTCTCCGTAAAGCCCGTCTAACCCTGTACTCCTGGTATCGATCCTGGGAGTGACAAATTCCATCTGAGGAAGGCAGCACTTTGAGATATTAAAGTGTAATTTATGGATTCATTTACTGGGGTTCCAGAATTGATTTCCTTAAATGTTATGGAGCATATCTGATGCAAATCCCCTGGGATTTGGAACAATATAGTAAAATATCATCAATTCCTAGTTCCTTTTGTAATCATTTAATGAAGGCAGAATGTCCTTTGTTAAATGGGCCCTTTCATCCTCTGGGTGAATTAGGTGCAATTATAATTAAACTTTCGTTTAGAATTGGAACTAAATTAAAATCATATGAATAACTGAATCTTCAGGACTGCTATTCCTAATTAATAAGGTAACGGCTCTTGCTGGAATAGACTTTTTATGATGCATTAATAACTCCCAATTCCTATTACATATTTATCTAAGCCAATACATTATATTTCAAATGTTTAACAGAAGACTCCCACAAATAAGGATCTAATGAAGTACTCTAATAGATATCAAGTAGTTTTAACTGCACTACAGATTCGCTCGGTGCCTCCTGCTGCTTCTGAAAGATGAGACAATAAAATCCACATTGCAACGTGGTGCAAGATTTTATCTGAAACCGAGTGAGGTTCTTGGAGTGCCATGCAGAGTGCTAGCACACTGGCTTGGGTGACCTGAATACACACATACATGCAGCCATCAAATAGCATCAAAAAGCAANCCACCCCTGGAGCTACTTTGGTATGTACTTCAGAGGCTTTGCAAGTCATTCAGCAAAGTAGTCAGTTCCTGGGGCTTAGGATTTGGATTGCATTTCGGAGTAATACAAGCATTCCTGTAATGTCTTATACTGAACCTTTTGTAAGTATTTATCTGTTAAATCAGAGTCCTCCACAGGTATCATGCCCAGCATGTGCTTCTTTTCAATGTGGAAAGGAAGTACTTCATGTGGAGCTATAACTATGTAATATCCAACTACTCTTACCTCCTTCTTCATCTCTGTAGCACTGCCACCAGCTTTGGAGTCCATGGTGTTCACTGCCCAAGGGGGACAGATGACATGAGAGCTTGGACAGGCTCCACTTGCTCCACTTGCAACCCTCCAAGCCCAAGCATTTACCTTCAGCTTCCCGCCAAACTCAATGGGGGGACCTGATTGCAGGTGACCCCAAGTGACTTTGGCTTCTCTAACATGAGTACATACCAGCCTGTGTCAAAAAGAGAGGAAGATGTAAAACAACAGCAGAAGTCAGAAAAATAACCATCATTAGGGCTACAAAGATGATCAGGGGACTATAATATCTCTCTTATGAAGAAAGGCTGACGGACTTAGGTCTTTTTAGTCTGGAAAAAAAGACGGCTGAGGGGGGATCTTATCAACACTTACAAATACTTAAAGGGTGGGTGTCAGGAGGATGGGGCCAGGCTCTTTTCAGTGGTGCCCAGTGACAGGACAAGAGGTAACGGGCACAAAGTTGAACATAGGAAGTTCCACCTAAACATGAGGAGGAACGTCTTTACTTTGAGGGTGGCAGAGCACTGGAACAGGCTGCCCAGAGAGGTGGTGGAGTCTCCGTCCCTAGAGACATTCAAAACCCACCTGACTGCGTTCCTGTGCAACCTGCTCTGGGTGACCCTGCTCTGGCAGGGGGGGTTGGACTAGATGATTTCCAGAGGTCCCTTCCAACCCCTACCATTCTGTGATTAGGACTTAACAGTAGAGAGTGAATGTAATCCTCTCTTGGGAGAGGATAAGAAAAGGGAAAGCAAAATAATGGAATGTGTTAACCACTTCTTAGAGATGTTCTGATGACAAGGCTGGTACAAAAAAAACTTATATAATTCTCCGCTGGCAAGCAGCAATTTTGGACACCTTTCAATCATTCTGATATCTAGCTGTTCATTATTATCATATGTAAAATGTGGCACAATTATTCCATTGAATATTATATAGTTTATGTAACTACAGTTTTTCAATCTGCCTTGATATTTTTTCATCAGAAGTGTTTTAAAATATTAGACAATCAACAACAGTAAACAATCGGCAACACTGAATTACTGAAATGCACACAACTGTAGACTTTTTGTGCCAGAATATATCTGGCAAAGGTGTGTTTCACCAAGCCCAGACCTTCTTGGAGGGAGATATACTGTTGACCAGTACAACATGAATCCAATGTCAACGACAAAAAACCCAAGAAAAACAAAATTTGATGGGCTTTTGTTGCTGTGAATTCCTACTTCTGCTCAGGATATCTTGCTTTCCAAAGATATTAAATGGAAACAAGCTTCTAAGAAAGACAAGAAATGCAGTTAATTTACTTAATTTATCAAACCCATTTTGGATGTGAACTGCAAATCTGCTTCATGGGCTGATGTAATTTAAGATTGATATAGTTTAACAAATATATTAATAATGAATAATGAGAGGAATTGGAGCAGTAGATGAGACAGTGGCACAGAGCAACTTTTGTTTTTAAGACTCCTTAATTGCAGAAGAAAAACATTTCTCTCCCCCTTTGAGCACTGCAATCATTTTAGTAACTGAGCTGAATCTTTTGAGGGTGGTAAGGGCAGTAAAACAATGTTGTGGTTTGCTTTAATGGCTCAGATCAAGGTCCCAGTTAGCTTTTTGGCACAGATCTGCTGAAATGGATTTCATCATCTAGGGGCTGTTCATGCTGTGTTTTGTAATCAAGGCATTTAGTAACTCTAACTCTGTGAGTCCTGTATATAATTTCACATGTGTTGTTATAACACTTGCATTGCTGATCCCTAATTTTGGAGGCAGGAAGCACTGGCCATAAGGAGGGGAGAAAAATGGGCAGTGGGCATAAAAGAAATCTCTTTGGTCAAAACCAAGTAGCATTTTGCAGTGTTTTCTGAACAGATGTTCCTCCATGACTATAACCAATTATACCTTTTTTTAAAAAATAAAACTAAAATGGCATCTTTAAAAAGAAATCCTAACCCTCCTTTCAGTCTTACTGTGCATACAACGCAGGCTTTGTACTGAAGGTGCAGGATGGCTCTCTGCTGCTTGCCCTTTGCAAAGAGAAGTCATGTCAAAATGCACATGGGCTTTTAAAAAATCTTACTATATTACTCTCTCATTTGGAGGATTCCCACCCCCTCATCTCCCTATCTCCCTTCACTGTATAGAATGGCAAAAATCAGTGCTTGTTTTATATTCCCCCAGCTCTTCTCTGAACAAAATAGTCCACGATGCTGATTTTCCAGACGTGCTGGCTAAACACATTTTGGCAGAATTTGTGCTCGGTCGAATTTTGTGACAAGCAGGCACCTCAGAGTGGGAGTGGGAGGTGTACTGCCTAGTTTGGTGTACACCTCTCAGGCGAAGTCTCATCTCAGCAACCCGAACATGATAGCTGAAGTAATTTCCACCTTTTGAGACCCTCTCGTTCCTGTTCCCTTTTTTCATGAGAGGCAGTGACTTACGTGGTGAATACAACATTGAAGGCACCATCCCATCAGCATCCACGCGTATTTTAAAAAGTGACAATTCTTGATTCTCCCACCTGGCATAGCTTTTATTTGGTTTACCACAGTTGCACGGAGCTGATGATTTTTATTCAGGTATTCCTAGCATACTCAGATCTTGTCTCTGAGATATTAAAAGCAATACAAAACTGCACCTGGTTTGGAAAGAACAATAAAAAAGCTTCAATGCAGCTGTGAGCTCTGCATTTCTTCTGCATTATGGTGTCCTGCATCTACTTACTCATGGCATAGTAACCTTTCCCTGTCCCTGCAGAAACGTGGAGCGCAGTGGTGCCCTCCATCCGCCCTGGCCTCTGATGGGAAGAAGGGGAGGAGGCTGCCACTCTACTGCCTGCCCCCCTCAACCCACTGCCCCCATCCCCGCACACAGTGGCTCTACAGCCCGTCCGCCCTGGGGTGCTGGTTGAGCTGCTTCACCGCCACGCTGATTTGGCATCATTCATGGTGCATCTCCCAGGCTCTGATTTGCCCTTCTGGTTCTCCAGAAGATGCTGGGGCTGTACAGCCGAGCAAGGGGGAGGCCTGACTGGATGGATTCTGACAACAGCCGTGTCTGTTCAAGAGGTCTATATAAAAATGCCAAAATTCAGTCTATCTGACATCATCTTTAAAACTTTTGTGAGAAAATAGCTTTCTAGAACTTTATTCTCGTCACGTAACTGCCTTTGGGCTGGATAAATGTTATCCAATGCTGAACCTATCAAAAGGAGTACAGCAAAGCCACAGTATCCCCAAGCTGTCTACTTTAAGCCTGGGTAATTTTACCACGAGTCTTTAAGAAATTACAGAAGAATTTCAGAATCACAGTATAATTTAGGTTGGATGGGACCTCAGGAGATCATCTGAGCCAATCCCCTGCTCAGAGCTGGGCTAATTTAGATCACATTGCTCAGGGCTGTGTTTGGTTGGGTTTTGAATAGCTTAAAGGATGGAGACTCCATAGTCTCTCTGGTTACCTGGTCCAGCGCTTGTTCATCCTAGTGGTGATTTTTTTCCCTAATGTCTAATTGGAATTTCTTTTCTTGCAATTCATGTCCACTGTTTGGATAAACTTGCTGGATGGAAGACTTACATGCAATGTGACATCAGGCTCCATTTGCTATGTCTGTACAGGTGAAATTAGAAGTTCTTTAACTGTAGGGCTACTTGGACTATTTGAAATCAGTTGTTGGTCTCAGTCCAGTAATGGCACCTGTGTCACAGAGCTGCCAAGGTCATTTGAACAGCTTGTCAACCTTTCTAGCAGTCTGAAGGAAGAAGATAAAGGCTGAAAGGACAGACAAAACCATCCCCTTCATGCCCAATAGAGCTCTTTCCAGTCAGGTTCAAAGGATACCTGCCAGCAGCCACCAGTGCCTTGCTGGTGTCTGCCCTGAGTTTCATCTCTTGCTAAGGAGAGGGGTGCCTTTTGCCAGTGCAGTCATTGCAGCAACTTCTGTGAGCACCAGAGGCTGGCTCTCATCACTCACTGAGCTCCAGTGACTGCTGCCAAACTGGTGCTCCATGACACAGCCCATTCTCCCAGCCCATCTGTGTCCTCCATCAGGCCCAACTCTAGCCCTAAGCTAGCACAACGTTGGCAATACGCTCCCCGTCCCATCACACACACCTCTGTGCAGTGAAGGGAATAGAACCGTTGCAGTCTCGGTGTGAAACTCGTCTACCCACCAGCCCACCTTCTGCAAAGCACGGGTATTCTCGTTTGCTCTTCTGAGGAGTGCCAGGAATAGCACGCCATCAGATCCTGGCCTGTTTTAACTATTGCACACACTTCATCTTGTAGATTATCGCAGGGTGGACCTGCCTTGTTGGATGAAAATTTATCCTGTATGTATTTTCACCTTAACCATCTGGACACATGGGCTGCCTACTGACGCTCCTGCAACAGCTATCAGTGCAGTGTCTGCAGTCCAACTGCATTCAACTCTAGCCATACTTTATTTTTATTTTGCCAAGACAGAATTGGTTCTCATTTCCTTGGCTTTTAACTTCCTTGTTCTTTATGATGACAGGAGATCCTGCAGTGATGCAAAACAGGAAACACAAGGGATGGGATACCCTCATCATGGCAGCATAGTGTTATAAAATGAAACAATCTGCAGGAAATATTCAGGGGATATGAGAAGGTAGCGTGCCAACAGCCCCTGCAGTACACCAGACAGATGGGGACATTGTTGCTGAGTAAATATTGGGTGCCTATGCAGAAAAAAGTAAATCCAGCAGAGATAACCTTCTTATCCAGAATAAATTTGAGACTCACCAGAGATATTTTCATCTATTCATCTATAAAGCTCTCACCCATAAGGCCCCGATCCTGGGCAGTTCCTTAGAGGAAGCTCTCACAGCACAGGCATTTTGTACTGAAGGTGCAGGATGTCTCTCTGCTGCTTGCCCTTCACAGAAGGGTGTCCCATCTTTCCTAAACCTGCTGATTCCAGGTCCTTATAGGTTGCCTGGAGACCCTTTCCCACTTCTGTATCCTTATAAAAACCTCTCTGGGTAGACATCCTTGGGGTTGAATACCATTTGATTTGTGTTCATCACTGAGGACTGAGACAGAAAGTGTCCTTGATTTCAGACATTCCTGTTGTCAAAGACACGTATTTGAAGGCCAGAGAGAGACTCTGCTGCTGCCGTGTCAACCTTCAATACATAAAAATGATCAGAGCAGTTTTTTTCCTCAGTAAGAAATATCTTCCTCTTGGGGATGGGGGAATTTTCTCCCTTTACTTACCCCGTTTTCTGACAACAAGGAGGACAAGGTAAGTTTCTCAAGTCTGGTTTTGGTGTTTGTTTTTGAAAAAAGTCTTCTCTGACAGATAAACATATGGCTAATATTGTTTTGTAGCTGCCAGCGTTGTCTTCTAGTTCTTTACTTTAGCTAATGCTTTTCTGTCTCTTCCCTTTCCCACCCTCTGTACTTGATGTCCCAGGGTCAAGTCTAAAACTTAACCAAGTCTAAAACAGAGACCAAACCCTATATGCTAATTATGATCGGAGATGGACAGTCCTCAGGGCAGCAAGGGCACGAGAAAGTCAGAGCACTGTTTTCACTGAAATGCTCCTTGTGTTAGGAAAGGGAAGAAAAACATGATGATTGCCGATGTCTTGGATGGGGTTTTCAGCTACGGCCTCCTGCATGCCTCTGAAACACTGAAGAGCATTCTGGACATCTTGGCCACGCTGCCAGGCCTTGGCTCCTACGTAACTGATCCGACTTCCAGCACACTTGGAACATAGGCTCACTTCAAGGGTGTTGGTAGGTTGAAAATCCAGCTGCACTTCTGAAGCTTAAACACAGACTCGGGAATCCAACTTAAGCTTTGATTTTTTTGGAAAAGTACGCCTTTAGTCAACAAAGCGATGCAGGACTTGGCCTGGCTTTCCTTCAAAAGCTTGGGAGCACATTATACAACTCATGCAGCCTCTGCTCTGCTGCGAGCCTGCCTTCAGAAGACTGTGGCTTTCTCAGATAAATGGAGCCTTATCTAATTAGTTATTTATATATCAACAGTCCCCATAGAGTGCTGAACACTGCAAAATTATATCATAGGTGTAAGGAGGAAATTAAGCTTCATGCTTTGAAATGGAAGAAGGCATTAACGGTTCTGGCAATGACTTGTTTATTGCTGTGTCCCTTCACGTAGGCTCTCTGTGTGATGTTGTTTGACCCCTTGGCTGAGCTCTGTAAAACAAGTGCAAAAAGCCCCAACTCTGCACTTTTTTCAGAGGCTGATACCTTCCAGCTACTCACTGGACCCCCTCAGCCTCCTCGCAATTGAGGTGCAGCCCCGCTAAGCCGAATGGCCTAGGCTGAGCTTGGAGCAGTCCCTCCCCAGGAAGGAGCCAGCGAGAGATGAATTACAGCCCTTCCACTGCTGCTGCCGTCTGCCCAGTGCAGCCCAGACAACTGTCTGCTGCAAATTTCATTGAACGCACCCCAGGCCTCCGCAAGCTACTCACTTGAGATGGAGGTCCAAAGGGCGAAGGTTCGCTGTCCTCTTTGCAATCCAGACTGCCACTTAAGCGTTTCCCCCCTTTCTTTAAAGGTCAGAATTAAATGGATATTTCTTTACCACTTTACAGACAAATGCTTTGATAAGCGAGTGCTCAGCAGCCATGGGGATGAATACAGAATGCGGTAAATACCCTAAGAGACAGATGAGATTTTTAAAATACAGGATTGTGCTTGTAATTCAGAAGAGGAGGTGATTTTCTGACTGTTAGATTTGGCAGGGGTGGCTCTCTTCAAGTTGTTATCTTGTGTGCTGAATGAGTACTGACATTAGAGAGTCAAGCTGCATAACACATGGAGATTATTAGTATTCAGTAAAAAGATCCGCTTGCAGCTCTCCAGCCCTGGAAATCTACAATGAAACTGTTCCCTCTGCCCAAAGGAGGCTCCAGCTGCCGCGCTGACAGCAAGAGCCAGAGGTGAGGTCGAGGTACTGCTTAGGGCCAGCCTGCTCCCAGCAACAATGAAGGCTTCTCCGGGGACACAAGAGATTATTCCCCTGAAAAGGCTTCTTTCCAGTAGCCAGAAAGATTCGTGGTCCCTGCTCTCAAATGAATATATGTTCCCTCTGTATTTCTATAGGGATCTGGGTATAAATGGACAGCATCAAGAGGAAAGCAAGAAGCTGGCTGTTTGTTAGAGCCACCCAGCAATGTTGCAGGAAAACCAAAAGGTTTTGCAGAAATGTGTCAGCAAACCTCTGCCAAAATGCAGCCAGAAACCTGGCTGCCTTTCTGCCAGGCTGCCTCAGATCTCCTAGGACCCTGCGTTTTGAAAGGAAGAGGAAATCAAATTGAACTTAAAAAAAATAAATAAAAAAAAAATTGACAAACCATTTTTGTTAATCTAATGAAACACCTCAGTGCGTACATTAATTGGCTGCTGCTGACACAAACACACCTGGGGCTTACTGATACCGGCATGTCCATAAAGCTTGCTCCAGCTGGTGTGACGTGCATCCCTGCCTGCCATGCTGCTTCCACGGAAGACCCTGAGATGAAAGCCTTTGCCCTTTCTCTCCCTTATTATCTTTCTGGAGGGCAACAAAGAGGGAAGTTCAACATTCGGAGTGCGCCTTCCCTGGTTCTTCCACTCACTGGAAGACTTCTGCAAGTTGTTATTCTTTCTGTTTGAAAACGCTTGCTTTCGTTCAGTGCTGTATATCAGTGGGTCACTTCAGCCAGCCTCTGCACTAAACCATATTTATTGCGTCCCGCTGTATTACAATTGACTGTACCCTGCCATTCCTCATCTTTATAACAACAATAAACCCTTAAAATTAAAGCAATTTCATTTTGGATAGAAAAATGTAATAAGCCCTTGAGTGAGCCTCTAAAAGGTCACAGTTGTTTTAAATAAATATTAAAATCGATGCGTGATCTTGGTGAATTCTGATGAGAAATCTTTATTAAAACCTGGTCTTATTTTTTAATAAGAGAATCTGCGAGACTAAACATTGAGGGTCTTTATGTGTATATACGTGAGTGTACACACATACGCCATTGGCCCGTGGCAGCGTTGGTTGTGATTCCAAATTCTGAAGTCTTTCACGAACACTACTCAAAAGAAATATAAATTCTTAATATGAATTGGATCAAGGTAACAAGATGATGTAGAAGGCGAGCAGAATTTTTTTCTTAAGTCTCGTTACTAAAAATGTACTACTAGTAACATTTTCACTTAATTGTACTTCCCTGAAGCCAGTCATGGCAGAGGTCTCATTGTGCAGAGTGTTATGCATACAAAAATCGTAGTCTCAGTCTTCTTCAAGTGATGTGCAAAACAAAAGGAAGCAGGAAGAGGGGAAGAGGGGCAGTGTGAACCCCCTTTTCCTCTCGTGGGAGTGGAAGAGCCAGCTCGCTGCATGACCATCCTTCCTTAGATTGTTTCTTCTGGATAGTTCGTGGGCAAAGTAAGCTCTGAGGTGGGTGGGTGAAAGCTGCTTCCGTGAATGCTGAGAGGGATTTTGCTGATGGTAAAGGGAGAAGTGGGAGAGGGCAAACAGGGTCGTGATGGACAAATGGAGATTCAGGTGACTGAGGATGCTCCTGGTGATGGAGTGACAGTAACCTTCTCTAAATGAGATGACGTGACAGGAATTGTATCCCAAGGGGTTTTGAGAGATAGGACAGAAAGCTGGTGTTTGATGTGGTGGAAGGTGAAATCAATGGGGTCAATTGGAGGGATCAGGAAGGAAGTATAGTAAAAATGGTCCTAGAAGCAACATTTCTTATATTTATTATTTTTTATGCTTGTGCTGGTCATGATGTCAAAGGAAAGAATGGCAATGTTTCCCCAACAGTTGCCAGAGAGGAGGAGGCAGTTGCAGTCAAGACTATGGAAGAGGTGAAAATGTGGTAGGATGTGGGGAGATGGTTTTGGAGTTACGCAGAAAGAAGCAATAACTGTAAAAGGTGGCTTGAATATCAGGCTTAGGTGAAAGGCACAAGCAGAAGATGAAAACAGAACACAGGCCAGAGACATATATCACATGCTGATCCTGCCATGGTGGGGGAAAAGCAAAGATGCTAAAGGACATACCACCTTGCTAAAATCCTCTGCAACTGGAAAGTGAACAATGAAGCTAAAGCTCAGTGGAATGGGTCCTAAACTACTGAAGCACTGTATGTTTAAAAATATAGCAAAACCACAAAAAAAGCTTTTATTTCGAAGTAGCTTTTGTCTTCACATACCTCTCCGCTTACACAGTGAGGTTACCAGAGGCAACCAGCCCCTCTGCCTGGTTGCAAGCAATGAATTTCCGCTTCTTACGTCGGCTCCGTGCATTTCATGCAAGTCCCTCTGCCAGGCTGTGCCAGGCATGCTGGTGGCACTCCAGGGATGGGCTGGCTCTTTAGTGTGGCCTGCCAAGCTTCAAAATTGTTGTGCCTCTTTGCCTCTGCTTGATTTATAGTGCCAGAGCTGTGTTGTGCTCAGGTTATATTTCGTTCATTATTTCATTGTCCATTTCTATTCAGCAATCTCAGATACTTCCCATTTAAACTGCTTCTTGTCTTCTTTGCTCAGAACGGTGTTTAAAGTACAGCTTTGGTTATATTTCTTTTTTGATACCCTTTCTGTTCCTGCCATAGTGTAACTTGTGACACAGTTTACACAATATAATGAGGGTTATCATCTGGGTGATTCAATCGCTGTGTTTAAACGCCCTGTTTGAGCTTATTACCATTGGAACAAACTGTGCAGTTGCTGACATTTTCACAATGGATTCTGCAAAATTGCCTAGTCCTCCTGGGTTTGTGATCTTCTCAGCCTGTGGACTATGGATTACGTGTCCAGAACACACATTTTGTTGCAGGCAGGACAAGGACATTTTTCTGTCTCTCACGGCCTTCAAGGAACTTGCCCAGAAATGAGAAACACTGTTGAAAAAGCCTTGCCTTGTAGGAGCTGAGGTTATGGCATGGAATGATCAGCACGTAAGCTATGGCACATGGTGTGCAGTACACGCCATTACCTGCTCCACGTCTTAAATTACAGAGTGGAAATCAGTCTTGTAATCAGACCCTGATTATGCTATTTGCTGTTGTTACGCGCTGAAGGAGAAGAGCATCTGCTTCTTCTTTTTAAACACTTGTTTATGAAGCAAGTCTTCCTGCCAAGAATATAAGTGAAGGACTGCTTGTATCCTGGCAAGAGAAAGCTGGACTGGGAGATATATCTGAGGTTTGTGTGAGGTGTGGGATCCTCCTGGAGACAGGATGGGGGGGATATGGCTCCATGGCTGTCCTCCACCCTGCCGCAAGTTCAGAGAAGCCTCCGTCTGCTTTGCAGCCCTTCTTCTGCAGGGGCTTGTAGCTGCGGAGCAGTGAGTGGTGGCTCCATCAGCACCAGACTTCTGCAGGTTTTGGCTACCTTGCTGTTTGTCCTTGCTAAGGAACCTTTTTACTGTGGTTTCCTTGCTCTGCTCTGTCCCTCGGGACAGCCCTTTGACTTTCAGTAGTAATTTGCTGGGTCTCTGGGGTCTTTGAGTTGAAATAGCAAAGCTGATGCTTCCTTCTTTGTGCTTTCCATGTCCCCTCTCCCAGCAGTAATGGAGAACCCAGGAACCTGGCAATGAGGAACAAACCGTCCACTTCAACAGCTTCAATCTGCATTTTCTTTCTGGGAAAACAAGCCTGGGCAAGTGCATCGTGAGCTCTTCTCTTCACAGTGCAACAGTCTCACTGTTTTTGTATTATTCGGTTGGATTTTGAAAGCAATTGAGCCTCTCCTTGGAGCATTAATAATTGTTTGGGATTTCAGTTTAAAAAAAAAATGGAATAATGGCAAGCTAGAACATCCAAATAACTTCTAAATTAGGGCGGTCGGTGCCAAGCATATCAGCGTGAAGCCAAAAATCCAGAGCCTTGGACAACAGATCGTTCAGCTAGCTGATGTATATTCATTAATTGGTATGGGAGTTGGGAGGGAACAATGCACAAATGGAAGTGAATTTTTGTTTTCAGTTTATGTATACAAATATTAAAATGGGGATGGTTTTCTTTCATTGTTAAATTCCAGAGTGTTTTTTCAAAACCACACTCTTAGTCCTAGCAAACAGTTGGAGAAACAATAGCTGATTTAATTTATCATCTTTTTCATGCACAGCTGTGGATGGGAAGGAAAGCCCTGTTTTGGCATCAAAAGACTTTCACGATTGAGCTTTGCTAGCTTTAAGCCATTTTAAGAAGAATGTTTGGTTGCTAATCTTTGTGTGAGGAAATTCAGAGCTCCTCGAAAGCTGGAAAGGTTGAGTTCACAGCTCGAAGTCTGTTCCAACCTTGGGGCTGGCTCCTTGTGTGTTGTCCTCTCCGTTGCTTAGCACTGCCTTTCTTTCACAACATTTAATCGCAGGCTTGCAAGACCACGTGGAGAGCAGGTCACAAATAGCAACTTGCAGGGGAAGAGTCAGCCTCAAGAGGGTTTCCCCTACTTTCTGAAAGCCATCACTGAACAGTGACACTAACTTCTTATTTAGCGCTTGTCCGTCCCCTGTGATCTTTAAGATAAAGCCACCCAATTAAATGCCTTTCTTAATGTCATTTTATTACTAACCTTGGGTTAAGGGATAAAGGGATAAAAAAGGAATAGTGTGTGATTTGTCACTCATTAAAAGGGTGACTGGTGACTTATCTTGCGTTTATGCTCTTAACTTGAAGTTCACCATAAATCATTGAATCCAGGTGAACTCAGTGAAGTGCAGGTACCAGCCTGTGAGCCAGCTGCCAGCCTGTGCCAGTGCACACATAGAAGTGCTGGTGGCTTATTCTCTACTCTTTCATGATTTTTCTGTTCAGGACAGTGTGAGAGGAAGAAATGGGAGTGATTCCTATTTCTGCAGCCCTTCTTTTGGGGATGTTGCAGGAGGAAACCCCTCCATGGGTTTCTATGGCAGAGGCGCTGGAAATAGATTATTTTTAAGGACCCTTCCAACCCAAACCGTTCTATGAGTCTATGATTCTATGAAAAAACCTGTTTTTAAACCTCCACCAATCCTGTCAGTTGTGAGTACGATGCTCTCCAGAGGGGCACCGGAGAATGCAAAGGGGAGGGGGAAAATTGATCCGTGAGAGGGGCATCGCCATTTCTGGTATGGAGCAGTGGGATGCTCAGTGCATGGCAGAGACAGGAGAATGAAAGGAGGGCATAACGGGGAAGGTGACATGCTTTGGTGTGATCATGCAGCTAGTCCGCAATCCTGATACATATGTCCTGCTTTCCGGCAGGCTGTCATGCATCATATATTTACAACAGCCTCTTCAGGGAAAGGGGTGTTAAAGGTCAATCAAGATTGAGGCGTAATGGCTTTAAACTAAAAGAGGGAAGATTTAGACTAGATATCAGGAAGAAATTTTTACAATGAGGGTGGTGAAACACTGGAACAGGTTGCCCAGAGAGGTGGTGGAGGCCCTATCCCTGGAGACATTCAAGCCCAGGCTTGATGAGGCTCTGAGGAACCTGATCTAGTTGAAGACGTCCCTGCTCATTGCTGGGGGGTTGGACTAGATGACCTTTAAAGGTCCCTTCCAACTCAAACTATTCTGTGGTTCTATGATTTTCTTGATGTGTGGCTATAGGGCTAAGTGATTATTTCCATGGCAGTGCAGCTCCTGGCGCAGAGCTGGCACCCACCCCATAGGGCCCATTTGGGGAGACCTGGGCAGAGTATGTCCCTTGTGGAAGCTCCAAGTGCCAGCCTCTGCCCTGCTGGAAGTCAGGGCTGTGGGTAGGCAATGGAATTTGCTGGCTGGGAGAGCTACTTTCCGTGAGTGTGTTTACACAGCTTTGGCAGGACCGAATACTGCTGTATTTGAACTGCTCATTGATCCGAGTGTGAGGGCTCTCGCCCGCTCCCCTGCAGCCTGGCCCCAGTTGAGCGCTGCGAGGATGCCATCGGTAGGGATGCCATCGGTGGGGATGCCATCCGCAGGGATGCCGCTTGCAGCAGCGCCTTGGCCAGCACCGACTGTCCCGGCAGACCTGGAAAACCTCTGACAGCAGCAGGGAGAGGGACACACAGCAGCTCAACAAGGATGGATGCGGGGTGTGATGAGCGGTCCTCGAATGCACTAGCCCACAACAGAGTAGAACTAGTGGTGCAGAAAATGAGGAGGGATGATTTTGTGCTGAGGGTGGGTGACGAGAAAAACACAAGCATGAATTTCCTGCTGATTTTTTGCTGCTTTGAATATTACTGAAGCGTCTTGCGTGCTGCCACAAAAGGAGATGTTCAGCTTCTAGGGAGCACAAACTACCAGCTCAACTATGCTCAGGCTTTTACAGCTGCATGCTTTGGAAAGTAAGCACTACACCCAGCTAAAAACTGCACAAAAACTGCACCTAAAGGCTGAGTGAAATAAATGCTGAAGTGACTATCTAAGCCTGAAAATCCACGTCGGGGTTGAGATCGCTGAAGACGTGATTGTGCTGTCTGCAGGTAGCTTCACCTGAGCTTGCTTCACTTTAGAGCCTACATCTGTTAGCCAAAATTACCGTGATATGAACAGCAAGAAGTAATTGTGTTGTATGGGACAAAGCTGAGTGGAATTGAAAAACTGAGTGAGGGAATTGCAGATTTTCTCTCAAAGCGTTTTCATCATAAGTGGAGCCCTTTGGAAAAAAAAATAATCAAAAACCAAAACAACAAGCACTTGACATTTTAGGCTATTCTTTTTTAATGTCCTAGAAAGTATTTCTGCTGAAAAGATTCCCAGAGCTGTGTCCAGATCTCCTTTCAGTGATACTAGCCCAGGCTTTAAAGAACAGACAAGTTCTTTCTTAATTGTTTTTTAATTGCTATCTCCTTTTAAATTGTTCTAAAAGCTGCTTTGTTTGTGGTAAAGAGGACCACTTCTTCTATTCCCACCCAGGGAATGGCAGCACGATGCGAGGAACCAAGAAAACAGAATATTGTATTCCAGTACAATGTATCCATTAGCGAGGGATGGGAGTCAGTAGTTTGCCCTTGAGATTTGAAAAAAAAAAAAAAAAATCAAACAAAAAAAAGGGGGAGGAGAAACCAAGCCCTGGGCACCCCCAGCATTTGCCGTATGGGCCATCCGCGGTGCAGGCTGTGCCACGGGCACACTGCGGTAGGACCGTGCCCCGGAGCATCCCTGCACCTCCCAGATCAACCAGCCGCTCCTGGTGCACCGAATTTCTCTGCCCTTCTGTGGCAGGGGGTTGCAGGGAGTGGGGGGGGAGGCACTGGGAAATGACTGCCATGGGCATAACTACTCTGCAAAGCAAAGCAGGTTTCCAGCCCATGTGAAAGAAGAGCTCATTTTAGTTCCCATATACAACCGTGCAGGCGAAATAGGTTAGCAGGGCTGGCAACGCTTGGTGTGTGGAGGAAGCCAGGTAGGAGGAACCTGTCTCCTTAAGCTTTCCGCAGGTGTTCAGAAGCTTTTTGTCAATGATTTCCCTTTACCCTAATACAAAAAGTATCCAGAGAGCCAAAAGCTCTGCACAAGACTCTACATGTTAGAGTTCATTCTCACAAAGAGAAAAATCCCATTTAAAAGTTACTGGGAGTTCAAGTTGTCCTATCACAACGTTCAAAACCAGAATTGTTTGGGTTTTTTTTTCCCCTAGAGCTTTCTACCCTTGTGCTACTTCTTGCTACTCAGCAAACAAAGCGTTACTTTTCTTCTGCGCTATTACTATCAGAAGGAAACCCAAACTTGTGGTTAAAATGCTGGGGGGTGGGTGGGTGCGCGTCTCTTTGCTACATGCCTGAAATCTTGTGCCACCAAAACTCTTAATTGAAAGAACAACCTCCAAAAGGGGAGAGGAAAGGAAGTTGCATTATTTCAGGAAAACCAAGTTTCCAAGGCAACACTCAACTGCATATATAACGCAAACAAAGGAGCGGTAATTTCAAAGCACGGTGTTCGTGTGCTGACTTTACTGGGGCCTCAGCAACTTTTACCAGCAACTGAAATGCTATCCAGGAAATCTGGGAGGGGATTTTACCCACAGAGGAATCCCGTCTGTACATGTGAGTCTGTACCCTCCTAGCACAAGGACCTGCGTGCCTCAGTGCCTTGAGGAGCCCAGGTACACATGAAGTCTGTGACCGAGTGGCTGGTGGAGACCCGTGAGAGGTCCTGGCCTAAGGACTGACATGTGGTGTGCAGCTGGGCTGTGTGACACTCTCTAAAGGATATTTGAATATTGCTATCCTTCATTGTCTATATCTGGTTTTGTACCGATCTCATATTCACAGTTGTCCATCGCCTCAGTCAGTCATTGCATTTTCACCGTCAGAACCTCTTGGCCTGACTGAAATATAATATGAAACTGCTAGACCAATGGTCTCCTTTTTCTGCTTCCATTTGATCCTGGGCTCTGGCTAATGCTTAGATAGTTTTTAATTTAAGATTTATCTCACTGCCATCTAGAAAATGTCTCCTTGCCTTCAATGCAGTTTTTCTAATCTGTCTGTCACTTCCTGCGCCAATCTTCAACAAATCACTCTTTTTTTTTTTTTTTTTTTTTTTTTTTTTTTTTTTTGTTCTTGGATATAGCACAAATTTAAGTTGCTTTTGCCCATTTTTTGTGTGAAATGGACAGCTTGTGTTTTTTTTGGAAAACAATTTTAAAATTTTAATAGGTTTGTGCCACACTGTGAAAAACCCATGAGAATGTACTTTTAAAACTGAAGCAAATAAAGCTAAAACTTCTGGTTAAAGCAATAATTTACCTTTGCTGATATGCAGTTACACTGATTCATCTACTGAAACACAGATTAAAAATAGTATTCTGGTCCTTAGAGCCTCAGTTTTGTTGGGATTTTTGCATAGGGTAAGAGGAAATGATTATTACATCTGATAAATGTCATATCTGTCGTTTGGTATAGAAGAGCGTTGTATTCATACCAGGTCTCTTCAGGGAGAAGAATAACATCAGCAAAAACCCCATATTGCTTTATTTTTCATTCAGTTACATCATTGGTGTTTATACCAATGCCTTAAGCTTATCTCAAAATCACTTTTATTAGAGTCACTTTTGAGATGACCCTAATAAATGCCAGTTGTTTTGTTTACCCTCCTTCTGAAGCAAAAGTTGGTTGTGAAGGGCATGAAAGTTGTATAAGTCTGTGCGCGTAAGCAAAAGGTTGGTTGGTGGGGTTTTTTATAGAGAGCCATGAAAAGGTTTACTTTTGAATGAGGTTTAAAAAAAAAAATCTGAAAATTAAATTTCACAAAAAAGTTTGCAATCAGTAGGAAAAAACATTTGCCCTTGGGAGTTTCTTTTTGGAAAGATCCTTGCAGCCAGCCCTAGCTCTTTTTTCTCTGTTGCTCTGTTGCCAGTGCAGTACAGCAATACTCTACAGATGACAGGAGGGATTTGTTTTAAAAGCACGGTTGTCATCTGGTATGGGTCCCCAGGGTGCACATTTCCAGGTTTTTCCAGCTCTCCCAAGGACGGTGGTTTCCCTGCTTTTCCAACAGCCCCGGCAGGAGCAGCATGGCGGTTTCCCAGGGCGTTTGCCTGTGACAAAGGGGGAGTGGAGCCACCCTGGTTTACAGCCCCAGGTGGCTACTGAGACTGGGCCAGCCTGTCCTCGCACTCTCTTGGAGCCCTTAGTTATGTACCAAACTCCCTTCCAGTGCTGTTTAGATAAGGTTTTGCATGCGTTTGATATCGGCTTTGAGGAACAGCGCTTCATTTTTCAGATGAAATTGGAGAGACCTTTGCTCCCATCACCAGGTGTCCTGGTTTGAGG